>JAOWBC010001714.1:18611886-18627540 GCA_028566105.1 Hypoplectrus providencianus
CACAAATTTATCATCTCCAACAACAACACACCAAGTCATTTTTTACTTCTCCATTTAACGTGTCTGATTTACTTTGTTCTTTTGTCATTCAGAATCATGGGCAGGCTGTTAAACAGAAACACTTTAACCTGGCAAACAATGAAATACAACACGGACTAGATGAAAGAGATTTCCACCGTAGCTCAAGGCATTCATTTAGCATAAACACTCAAATTCATAAATGCTAAATCTGTTATTTAAAAGGTTGGACTTTTCGGCTAATTTCAGATCCAGATGAGTGGGAAATATGTGTTTGTGTGAAATAGTTATATCACTGGATCAGAATGATTGCATAAACAATTCTATCCAGTCAACACAGCAGCAAAACAAAATCAGTGCAACAGAGCTACTAAAAAGACAAAACTTTTGTAACTGACACAATCCAAAAACGCTTAACAGTAGAGATGAGCAATTAAGTCAGAGATGAGAATGAAATCATCTTTTATATCAGATTCCCTCTGTGCCCACACAGACTTTGGTACAGAAACAACAACAACAACTAAATCAAGCAACAGCACCAATTATTCGCATATAATTCATTTTTCATCGAATACCCCAGTGCACATCGGCATAGGGCACGGTCAACTGAAAGAGCAGCAGACACAGCCAGTGTATTATGTGGAGGCCTTTAATAAAAAATGCAAAGAGTATAAAACTCAGTTCAATATTGATGGCTAGAAATGAAAAATATCAGTTATTTTAATGGCTCGAGGCACCACTGCACTGCAGAAATCCAAACCTATCAGATCTGTGGCAACATCCCTCCTCTGCATAGGTTGGTAATTAGCCTGATTATGTCTTTGTATCTTTTCTGGACAGCAGTAATGAGGGTTGGACCGAGCTGCAGCTTTATCTGTCCTTTTTCATTCTGTCTTCATCAGTTTTCATGCATCACAAAAGGTCTGCGTCCACTTTTCCCTCACTGTGATCTCTCTCTAGCCTTTCGTGACATCAGGTCCACATCACGAGACAGATGCTTTCAAACTTCAACCAGACCCTCACCTCCTCTTCCCACAGAACAGAGCACTTAGCCTAGGGACGTGCAGCCAGCAGCAGGGTGACCTTGTAGCGGCCCCAGCCGGCACCTCTGGGGAGACAGTCCTTGGAAGGCAAGCAGACTGTCTCTAACCTAACACCCCTGGACGCTCTCAGAGGCCTCAGACTCACAAGGCTGTTCGTTCACAAGAACCTGTGACACTGCTAAAAGCCAGGCCCTGACTGGGGGTCAGTGTGAATAGGAGTCTAGTAAAAAAAAAAATAAATAAATAAAGTCTCAGTAGAGAGAAAAGAGGCAATGTTTCAGCACAGATACTAAGAACTGACAAAAGACTTACTGGTTAAGATCTGTGAGACAGCTGTCATTGATTCCAGGCTCACTGCTTTAGCTTTTATTTCAATAGTTTATTTCATCATACAGCCACTTCAGAATTCTTTGTCTTTTTCCACTTATTGCGATTTATATCCAGACGAGGCAGGAGGTAGTCTTATTCATTATTCATTATTTCTAAACTGCAGAGTATGTGCTCTATCAAAGAGCTTTCTTTTGAATGCTAAACACTTACATTTAACTTTGTGACACAAAAATACATACTTGCAGAAATGATGCAGTATATTTTAATAAATTACAGAGAATACAACATAAAAGTCTTATTTGGGGTATCAAATGATAAAGCTGATGGACACACTGAAAATGGTTTAGGGTTACAAAACACAAGAGGGTAGGAGTGTCTCAATCACATCCTTGTTAAGTAAGTGGAGCCGAAAAAGGACTTTAAACTTTTTATTATTCAAATTTGAGTCTGTAATTAGGGGTCTCATTTTTCAAATGTCAAGCAAAATGAATGATCCCAAAAAAAAAAAATTGTGAATGTTCAATTGAATGTTCTTTTCTTTGCATGACATGGCAAAGTCTACAAACCACACATTTGACAATGTAGGTTTGAATGGATGAACAAAATTGTTCTTTTGATTTCAGCGTTGTGGGAAATTTTAAGTGTTGAATTATAAAAAAAAAAAAAAAAAAAAAAAAAAGGCCATTATCTTTAGGTTTAAGTAAGATTTCAGACAAATTCAGACAGTCAACGAATATGTTGAAAAAACAATGATAAAAAGAATCATTGTTTTTTCCGAAGTAATTTTTAACTTATAACTATTATGTTATGAGAAAAAAAAATAAAAATTACATTGATAGTGCTATTACACAGTCAAAAAACATGTTAATATCAGTGTACAACTACTGGAACAATAGAAATCCAACCTGATGTAGATGCGCAAAGTCCAATAAAGCACATGAAAAAGTTGACTGTACTAATTAACCATCTACATCCATGTAGTGCTTTTTATTTGTATTTGGAACTGCTGATTTGTTAATCTACTCAATTCAACCATGAGAATAATCTCAAAATGAGAAAAGCTATTAGAGGCCAAATGTAAAGGTATGATCTCAGTAAAATGACTTTGATCACTGAACAACATCGATGCTGTTGAAAGTCATCTGCACTTTTTTTTTCTGTTATCTTGTCATCCTTGCTGCTGTGATTCCATAATGGGAAGTGGTTAAGATGATAATGAAAACAGGCTGGATGTCCAACCGCTATGAATATAAAAATGTTGGAAAATCTGCATGACAGTCCTATGAACGTCTGGTTGCTAAGGAGGCATTTATGTATATTAACCCTGAAAAGTAGCCTCTTTAAATTCATGAGAATCAGCAAGTTTACCCTCCCTCCCTTCCCACCTCCGCCACCTCCATCCAATCCAAACTCTACGCACAACAAATCATTTCATCCTTCCTTTACTAGCTCCACAGGTTCACTTTCACTTCAGTGCTTCAAATGGAAAAGTTTCCCACTTCTCTGCCAACTTTCCGTTTATGCGCCTGTATTATAGATAATGTGCCTTTGGAAAGATGGGAAATAACTCATGTTATAAGAGGACATTTCGCAAGCTACAAGTGCTCCTAAAATCACCAAATTTTCTGCTGATATTTCCATGCAATCCATCCCGCTTTTCTACATTTCTCCAGCGTTCTCGTTTGCATGCTTCGAACAATCTGTCCTCCAGTCCTCGTTACCCAGCAGGTGTGTGATTCGCAGTAATTCTGATGATGACAAATTGTCACCAAGGTCATATTTGTTTGTGGACAAGAAATAATGAGATCCAACAGTAACAACAAAAAGCAAACAGGCATATTGTTCTGGCTTCTCCTGTGACTTTAACAGTGAGCACTGCCAGAGGCGGCTCCTCTCACTGCTAATTACAGTGGTGTGACATCCGTGTGGGCAGCGGGGTCGCTAATGCTAAGAGACCTGGGGTGCTGTTTTCTTTCCCAGCAGAGCGATGTGTTAATGATACGCGCAAACAAACACTCAAGTAAAGGACAACTTTTCACGAGAACTGGAGGTTGTATATATGAATAATGCATGGTAGCCAACAATCAAGGAATTTAAAACATTACAGGATAAGTGGATACTGTGTAGGAGAGACTGAGCTACGTGCATTTGCAGCGCATGTCTTATAAGAGGAATATGCGAAAGCAAAACCCTGACAGCAGTGAGTCTCAGTGCGTGCATTCAGGAGTGTGTGTGTGTGTGTGTGTGTGTGTGTGTGTGTGTGTTGTGAGGGAGATTTGGGTGACCTTCAGGGAACAGGTGTTGGTGTCAGCATTTACTCTGTCACGGCACATTGAGCAGCATTGTACAAACACACACACACACACATACACACAAGAGGGAGGGGAGAGGGGGAACGAGAGAGAGATGGAGAGATACAGCGTGTGCATGAGACGGAAGAAACACATGATAGTGTATCAGAAGGATTTATGGAGGGAGATTCATTTGATACCAATAAGACATTTTAGATGTAGGATACAAGACCTAAGGCGTGCACACACACAGTGAAAGTGGAGAACACATCAGAAGTGGTGAAGAGTCAATAGTTCACAAACTATTTTACTGTTTTTAAGCTCATTTCTGGCGCTTTGTTTTCTGTCTATGATACATACAACAGCCAAGATTGACAGGAATAGAGGGGAAAGAGATTTGGGACTACATCCAGCCAAGGACCAAGGGTCAGACTCGAACCCAGAGCGCTGCGATGGACTCAGCCTTAGTACATAGGGCACACTCTACCAGCTCAGCTCTCAAGGCAGCAGCTCAAGTACTGCATGGTATATTTTTGAGGTAGCTTATATATTACAACACTGAAGAGTTGGGCCTCTTGTCATATTTCAGATGAGTTGATATGAGTTCTACCACAGAGACATTTCTTGCCCCAAACAGGTAAAACTCCCTTATATTTTCCAAAAAGCAAAGAATAAAGGGCTGAAAAGTTAAAGCACTTTCTTTAGCTGACCTTTGGTTTTTCTTTCCTCTCCCATTAATCCTCTCACGACACCTCAGGTTTATCTTATGGCTGCTTGGAGGGGCTCTGACCCCGAGAATGGGAGCCACTGTACCAAAGTAACTAACTGTATATAAAGTAGAGAAAACTACAGTAAAATGCGTTTTACACAATACCATACTCTCATGAATGATATGTGTGATATTGCTGTTTTAATCAGAACTAATTGAAGAAGTTTAGAAAAAAGATCAGGGTTCGGATTTAAAAACATTAAATCCAAACAACAATTTACTTAATTACTCTCACGCCATGAACGGACATCGTCAGTCTTTATACTATGTAGCCCAACTCCTTTCCTCCCATCATAATTAATGTGGCCTCACAATTATGAAGGTAATCTCTGACTTGGACTGCATTACTTTTCATATGTAAGAACTGTGAATGAACAGCCTACACATGGATGTTTTGGTATTAATCTAATTCATTATAATATGCCAGTCAGTTTTTGCTGAATGAGAACTTTTACTTTTAATACTTTAAGTAAATTAGCTCATAATTCTTCTGTACGTTTACTTAAACAGGATTAAGCAGGACCTTTTCTTCTTCCTCCATCTGCACCCACTGCAGTTTCTGAGACGTGTCTGGTGTCTTGCTTACTGATGTTGTCAGATGTGATGTGAATGGAAATGCTCTCAATAAACACTGAAAATCAAAGAGTTTTGCTTTCCAAAGTTTAATAGATTAAAAATATGTTGACACTTTAAAGCCACAGAGACACTGCTGTGTAACCATGCACAGCATAGTAATTACTGATGTCACATTACATTGAAAATTTAGATTTTTTAATATAAAAATGTAACCAAAACTGTATCTTTATGTCTCCTGTTTTAAGGTTTATGGGTTCCTTCAGCTGGGATATATAAATATAAAACATTAAACAACCCTGAAATGTTATGCATATGCATATTTTAGACACAGATTCCCAAATCACTTAAGAACCTGTAAGAAACTGCTGTTGTCCTTTTAGGTGCTTCAAAAAAGAACAAGCTCTCAGTAACAACACGAGGGGAGCTTAAACACAGCACAGCAGAAGTCCTTGAATGTAGATTAGCAGGTAATAGAATTCCCATTCATGTCCTCATTATTTAGTGGGTTGGTTAGGAGGGATGTTTTACAGTCACTGCACAGGTGGTTTATGGGTAGAAGAAGCAGAGCATCTGTTTAACCTGCGACAAGAATCAGACACCATGTTGTGTCAGACTCAATTGCTTTCCATTTTATACTCAAACATTCATCTGGACTATTGTAACAAGCAGATCAATATGGGTAAATAAAGACAGAATACCCTGTGATATCATTCCAGTCAGCCACCGATAATCACTCACACGCGCAGAACCTGCTGCGTTTCCACACCGCGCCCGTTCAATATGTTTCTATCCTGAGTGAACAAAATGATTTAGTCTTTTCTTAAATTAATCTATGTGTGTATGTGTGTGTTTTCTGCATGCACCCAGTGTGGAAATGTGTGCAATATATTGTACTTTATGTGCTTGTGTACTGCTTGATACAACACAGCAGCCTCTGCAATGGGAGCGTAATGAGATTTCTGGTTCTGCTAATCGCTTCTTCTTTTTTTTTTTTTTCATCCCATTGTCGACAGAGGGAAACACACACTCGCACAAATCTGTGTTTAAGAACAGATCAAAAGCGTTTGTAATCTCTGGCTTAGGATGTGGATCTTGGGAAAAACTTGTGAGCTTTTTCATGCGAGATGCACTCACTTCCCAAGTTAATTATTGCTGCTGCTAAGACAATGCAATGCCTTAAGCAAAAGGGCAACAGTGATAGAAGAATTAGATGCTTCGGGTCATTAAAGTAGAGCAACTTTAGGTAAAGCAAAAAGAATATTTACCCTAATTAACTAAGTTTGGATTTGGAACAACTCAATTGTTTCCACTGGTATAAACAATCTAGATCCTGCAGGTCTCAATATCTACAGTGGAGAGTTTTAAATACTGGGACCAAGCAGCATTTTTCATTGTTCCTGCACACTGAAGTTGGCAAGACACCACAGCCATTATAATAAAGTGCAGACTCACATCACTAAAAGTCCAATTAAACAACTAAACAGACACTTTTACCACACCTATCACATTGACGGGTTAGGTTTCAGTATTGGGAAATTACCCTCAGTCTCCTGCATTGAACTAAAATGTTTTGTTGACCATAATCCACCGGGACCTCCTCTTTTTCCATTCTGTTGCTCTATAATAATGCCATCTGAAATAATATCTACAGCCCTCAGGCTCAGCCAATGCAAACATATTGTATGTTGTCTTGGGGCAGTGGCTGAAACAACAGCTGCTGGTGTTTTTTCTTTGAAGGACACTCATCCATATGGGTGAGTGTAGGACTCATAGTCCAGTGCGCTCCAGTTTTTGGACAATGCATGAGAACCTGCATGGGATCCTAAACATACAAACAAAGAGTTTTTCATGACCAAACAAAGCCAAAAAAGCAAAATTATGTATCATGTTTAAAAGTGTTTCACTCACTGAAGGCCAAATTACACAAAAGTATGCCCCAGAATGAGCTATCAGTGCAGATGGCTGCAGCACAGGACTCAACTTGGAAATAAACCAGCTGATAACTGTGGAGATTTCAAACACTCAAAGTCATTGTCATTATTAAGAATGAATGAAAATGGCAATGAAGAAAGTACCATGTGGATGTTTTATGACAACATGGGACAGAGATCCCTGAAAATCACAGGAAGACAATTAACCTTGCATTGTTAGGTTTCTTGAATGTACCCTGCAGCTCTTCTATATACAGTTTACATGTTCTCTGAGAGTGTGAATGGTTGTCTGTGTGTGTGTGTGTGTGTGTGTGTCAGCCCTTTGATAGCCTAGCGACCTGTGCATGGTGTACCCCAGCAACCTGAGTTGAGAATGTTGAATGTTCCTGAATTCAGGAAGATGTAAGATCGTACAAAAGACATTCTTGTAATCTTGCAACATCTGCTGTTGCTGCTAATGTTTTCTGGTCTAAACAGATAGAAGCTCAGTTAGCTAGCACGTTACTGTAGTGTTGCAGATTGGTTCAAAAGCTCGGAAAGAATGAATATCGACAAGAAATAAAGAACATTAAAACGATGACTGAAATGGTAACCATTCACTCTTTATAAAAAGAAATGAATGCATTGCCATTCCTAGAAGGTATTTTTAGTGACTTGAGCACCATAATCAAGAGAAGGAGGCCATTCTGTGTTCATCCCTGTGGGTTTCCTTTGTTTTTTGGCCTCGTGACAGTGGTTACTAACTGTGAGCACTACAGGTAAAAGGAAATATAGTTTTTTGATTTTGTGATACATTTTTGCCTCTAAAATGGTGTACAATGTATGCACTCATTATCTTCAGATTAAAGCTGAGAATCGGCAATTTATAATTATTGTTTCATTAAAATTTCATATGCATTAAAGCAGACGCCTTCATGTGGAGGTTTTGAGGTCTTTTAGAATTGATTCAACAGCAGCTCAGCGAAGTGTAAAAACACAAATGTTAGATGAGTTATTAGAGTTGATTGCACACAGAATAACCAGAGATTTGTTATTGTCCAAAGGCTGATTAAAAAAACACTGAGAAAAGAATTTGAAGGATTGAAATCCAAATTATGTTAATGAATCGGAATGAATTTGATTGCACAAGACTGCACAAGCTGTATAAGGTGAGTTTATAGCACCTGTGTGAAATGCTAAAGAAATAAGGTTTTCCCTCAAGGCAGTGTGAATAACACATTTTAAGATGCAATAGTTGCAGTGAATACATTCAACATAACAATCCAAAACAAGAATAACACTGCATTTATGTATTGTTGCAATCTCGCTGCATCTGCTGGTGGATGCCAAATAGTAAAGCAAAACAAGAAAGATGAAAACAACGTCGACGTTCTGAAAATGTTTCAGTTTCTCCTCATTCCTCTTACTTTTTTTCCTCTGCTGTATTTCTCCGGAGGAACATGAGATTCAGCAAACAACTGCTGTAAGCAACACAAAGCCAACAAATGACACAGTCAGACCTCATTGTAACTAAGCAGTGATGGATGATGATGTACCACAAAAAAACACTGTAAAAAATATTCTCTGTTGTTGTAAGTGCTTTTCTCGCAAATAGGAGGGATGTTTGGAAACTATCTCCAACATCCTGACACTAAAGTCAAGCCACAGACTATTTATCACATTTTAACGATAGTGATACATTCCCCATTACATGCGCTTCATTACCTGGAAAGAAACGACTTGTCACACAGCAGTCAAATTAATAATGCAAATAGTCTTTTTCTCCGTCTCTATCTACACAGGGAAGAGCATCTTGTAACGGATGTATTTTAAGTGTTGCCAGTGTCCGGATAATTAGCTCCTACTTCGGTCTGAAAAAATCCAATTAAGGGGATCTATAACCTACGGTCAATGCTTTTCTTTAAAAACAGCTATAAATTCAAAGGATTGTATGGAATGTGTAATCAAAAATGGTCTCAAGAGATATAAAAACGTTAACACCATGATCTTTGAATGTTGCATTTCACAATTGAAAACCTATGAAAAGATGGAAATTATTTTCAGTTCGAGTTAAAAATCTTTCATATTATTTTAATCAATAAGCGCCCAGACGGTAACCTCAGCCTTATTCATCTAAAAGGAACCTGCACAAAGAGCGCACCGCCTCTGTCCGCATGTGTTTGGATAACCCTGCACTAAACATCTGTGTCTCTAAATGCCACTGTTTGTCGCCTGTGAAGTGTCTCAATTACCGCTGATGCTATCGGAGCCTAAGTGGGCCCACGTGGCGTAGGTTGCAGGGCATTTGTTAAGCGGCCTTTGTCGCCGAGTTTCAGGGTTAATGTGGAGTGTGAGCTAATCCACTGGCCACTCAATAGCTTTAACAGCGCATGAAATCTCTTTTGTTAGTAAACCCTGTGCTTCGGGCCATATCTGAAATTGATCACTGTTACCGCTCCCTTCCTCTCGTCATGGTGCTTCGGAGGAAGGAGTATCGACAGACATCCCTCGTGAAGAGAAATAGGGACTGATAGAGGCTGCTGGGGGAATTAATAGAGACAGAACAGAGTGGGAACACCGCTGAGGGTTGGTCGTCTATCTTTCCTTTGAATCGAGTTTGGTTATTTCTTCTGTTTCATATAACTGTAAATAATATATATTCACAAATGGCCACTAGTCACAACTTCTCTGACATTTCATACATTAAATGACTTATTGAATAATAAAAATACTCCAGAAATCCAATGTTTTAGTTGATTAACTCACAAGGAAATGAATACAGCACAGGCTGAGATATCATGACATGTTAGCTCAGTCCTCAGACGAAAAAAGTCAGTATATTGTTCTTTTCCAAAAGCTTAATTATGACTACAGGAGGAAATGAGTGGTCGCAGTGGTTTAAAAAACTTTGAGATTTGACAGATCTGTGCTTTGCATATTTGTCAACGCCAGCATTCATTCTGCCGACTGGGTTGGACTTTTAGTCTCTAAAATTGGATTAAAAATCACTGAATTATTCTTTTTCCAACATGTGACACATAATTTTTTACTTTGATTAGAGCCTTCTGGGTCCAGTATATGCTAATTCCTTTGAAACTTCAATTGGCATACCCCTTTATTTGCAAAATTATGGACAAATTACTTGGATCATACTTATTATTTGCAGTTCTTTATTATTTGCGTTTGTACTTGACAATATAGTCTGATTGCGACTTTTAATGTAATAACATACTGGAGGTTTACAATCAATACTGTAGCCAAAAGAGCACAGCATTACAAACATGCACCCTGCGGTCAGGGCAAATATTGAGACAGATGTTGGTTTGACTGTTGCCCAGATATCCACAGTTTCAGCACAGCTGACATATGCAGGATCTGGCATTCATAATGTCCAAAATGTCCATCAGAAACCCATGAGCAGTCCAACCTCCCACTTCTGCGGTAATTGCTTTGTCAGGCTAGTTTGGATTCCAGAAAAACAACACATTTTCCAACTTTATGTGTGTGTTTGTGTGCGTGTGTTTGCAGATAGTGCAGCAGGAACCCAGGTCTTATGCATTCCCTTCACCTCTCACTTAAATACAAGTAAGATGCTTTATTCTAAAAGGAGTAAACAGGTGCAGGAAAGCCTGCTTGTTTGCAACAGAGCAGCAGCACAGATGCCAGAGTGAAGCAGAGCAAGTTTTTGTATTGACTGCTCAGTTTCTCTGTCATGACTTTTAGACTGTGGAGGATGGATCGTGAGCTGTGAACGAACAAATGGACGGAATTGAATATGCTATACCTCCTCTCAGTTAAACTCTTCAACTGGAAAATAGCGGACTAATGGTATTAAGAACCAAAATGACAAATGGGAGTTGTGTATTCACAATGCCCAGTGCAGCCACACATTAATAACTCTGTTTGGGACATTTGCAGAGCTGAAATATAGATTTTTATTCAAGGGCATCGTGCTCTCATGAAGTCTGAAATAAATCATTGAAAAGTTGCACCAAAAATTGCACATTGAACTCAGCATACATCAAACCAATCAAATGTTAGTTTTGCAATAAAAACAAGCACACTGTAATTCTAGTGCCCCCTTAAACCAGCCATTATACCCATTAGCGTGCTGCCAGTCTATGTTTCATTGTGCCTGTTTGACAGGAGACAAGCCACTAAATGCTAAGTTGTCAGTCCTCCATTTTCAACCTGTTATGAGCTCTGTTTATGTGTTATTATGTACACTGTTCTGCACCACTTTGATGCCTTATTTTGTTCCCAGATTACAGTTTTTATTTTTCCCCCCTCATTCTAACTCTTTTCCCGTTTGATATTTTGCCAGTGACCATGGAGGCAAATCCAACAGATGTTTCCAAGGCCACTGGAGTGAAACTAGCAAACACTCATTTGATTGTTTTGCGATTTTTTTGGCAGCAATCAGGACTCTTTGTGCCCTCTGTTCAAAAGAGCACCGCGAGAAAACTTTTCTTGCCTTAAGTGATGGGAGGAATATAAAGTTCTTGTGCTGTGGTGCGTGCTCCTGGAAGATGTGCAAGGAAAAAAGAAAAAAAACAGCGAATCTGTGAGTTTTGAGTGACTGACAGCTGATGGGTTTATGTCAAACTTTTAAAGATATGTCTATCTCCGAAGCATTTCTGTGTGTGCGTGGTTGTCCTCTCATCTCCAGTCGGCCATGTTTCTGACTATGATCAATCAGCATCAGTGTCTTTAACTGGAGCCATGCCTCGTTCCTCCCCCTTACCTAATCTTCACACCGCTCCCCTCTACGACAGTGTCTTCTGATCAGCGGCAGCCTCGGAGCAGGCTGCTCTACGTGGGGTGAGGGGTGAGGGGGGGTGGGGGACAGCTGCATGGCTCTGTGACACATGACAAGTGCAAGTTCAGCTCTTATTATCCGTTTTCTGTAAAGAATCATTAGCTGCAGAAAACACAGCTGTGTCGCGCAGGTTCACAACTCAATCGCTACATTCCTTCTCTCCTCGCTCGATTCTTCCTCAGCGCGGGATGAGACCGAGACGCCTCCCTGCACCGTCTTCTCTCTCACACTTTCCATTACCAGCTTATTTATTTCATTCTGTAATGAGCTGACCTTAACGAGTGCTGACAGCGTGTCTGGCGTCTGGGCCTCCTCATCACTGTCACCGGAACGACCTCCTCCCAAGTGACAAACTTGTGTCTAAATGGGGATGTGAGAGGCTGCTGGGCTATGTTTAACTAGCAGGGCACCTACAGAGACAGTCTTATCCAAGAGGTTGGCTTCACATTTTCAATACCCGCCTCTCAATTGTTCTTTTTTTTTTTTTTCTTCCTGGTGCTTGATTGTGGAGAGATTTGGGGTATGAGATGAAAGCCATGTTGTCAAGCTGTCGGTTTCTCAGCTTGACACACACTTGGAAGTTGAGTAGGTGCTGTTGGGGGTGGGGAGGGGGCTCTTGTGATGTTACAGACAATTGCACTGCTCCAGTTCCCTGTGTCATCTATCCTGCTGTTTATAAAGACAGTGTGACCTGCCTCTGCTCCCGCTGAGAGACGTGGCACTTGATATGTGTTAGCTCCGCCTCTTACACACACAGCAATAATGCAGTAATTAAAAGGAAAAGTATTTAGATATCCTGGATGAACGCACAACACCGCAGCTTCTAGCTTTTGGCCTCCTAAATCTCGCTGTGTAGTAACAGATGAGGATGGTATGGCGGAGGACTAGTGATAGACTGTATGTGTCAGAGCTACCTTACAGCAGAGGAATAATGACGCCTCCTGGTAGAATTATACTGATGAAACCATTAATTCTGTAAACACAAATTGCACTGAACTTTTCAAATCCCCAACAAACTACGATGGCAAACACTAATGAACAATTTATCTCAATGAATTCATTTGTTTCTCATTAGTCAGCACTGCAGTCAGTGTTTGGGTTTGCATGTGTATTGTGTGAGTCTCTCCCCGGAGTACTTACAGAAACTGGCCACATTTCCTCACTCTGCTTTTATCAGCATTTCTGTTTGCTAAAATGTGAGTGCTGTTCAGCTCAGGCTCCGAATGACTAACAAGGACTGTGTTTCTGTAATGCTAATATATTTTGTTAGAGTTTGCGTTTGAGAGCAAAGCATTTGAAATGTTTAAAGAACAGATGTCATTAAAAAAACTGCACAATGTGAGTTATAGCTGAAATTCAACAGAGAAGTAAATATAGATTATTTAAATTATGGATGTTCCCATCTATAGTGAGAACTAAGAATGTTTTGGATTATGGTTTATTTGACAGAAGTGCAAGAGCCACACTTTATGTGGATGTCCAATCATTGTTGGTGGTAAATACATCAGTTGAAGCAAAAACATCTTTGCAAGCACTATATTGGCCAAGACAGCTAATGTCTCCTTAAAAAGAATGAATTAAAAAAAAAAAAAAGACACACACAAAAAACAACTTTCATTCACCTCAACATAAACAAAAAAATAGTGCAAAGTGCTGACACTTTTAGGAAATGCACCTATTTGCTCTCTTGCCTTGAGTTAGATGGGAAGATTAATATACTTACGCTTTGTCCTAAAAGAACAAAATTCTCCTTCCACTAAGAAATTTACACATTCAAATCTTGCCTGTGTAATCCTTTCAAAAACGAGTGTGTGTGAAACAACAAATTGGGATTTAATAGGGAGTTTTATGTGCCGGACTATTTCTTGGCTCGGCACAGTGACTTCCCACCAGCAACCAGAAGAAAGACTGCTCCCAGACATTGTTATAATTATTAAATATCATACTTGCTCCTCTCCTATTAGCACATATGCACAGTTTAGATGAAATGCATCTTCATAAACTAGTTAATCACATTTTGTTTGCTGCTGACTTGTTTTCCACAGATCATTTTAAACTGTTTGTCCAGCTTTATTTTGCCTCTCTTTACCACACAATAGTGAAGAAAGTTTTAAGAGAACAGAAATCATTTTAAGGGGCAGCAGCAAAATGGAAGCACAAAACGTTTTCCTTTTTATAAAGACCTTCATTCTGTTTCTGCAGCTATAACACCAAAGTACAGCGCAATCTAAGAGGGTGACAAGGTCTGTGCTGTTTGTCTTTCAGGTCACAGTGTCTTTTTTTATCTCCGCCATCTGGCCGCAACAGCAGAAGCTTGATCATACTGTTGCTGTGTCTCTAAATCACTTGTAGATATAACGGCACACGTGTGTGCTGATGTTAACGAATCAGTCTGATTCAACAGATGTCAACTGCTGGGAAAGAGCTGCTCTGCCTTGAGTCTCGATTGACCTTTCAGTGGGCACAATGCACTTTATATTCTAACAAAAAGAACTAAAACGTGAAGATAAAGTACGCACATATGTATAAAAAAATGCCAAAAGCCACCAAAAATAATCCCACAAGGTAATTCGCAACATTTCTGGAGCTTTCAGTTAGACTGAGTTCTACGTATTGTATGATTCAGTTTAGCCTCATAGATTTCAGGGTTGCAGAAAAAGAAAAACAAACTAAATAAAGTTATTGTTGGGGGAAAAGGCCTTGGGCCAATAACTCCAGGATAACCCGGTGAAACTTTGAAGCTGGCATGGTCGACGTGCTGAGTGCAGCTGTCTGTCAGTCTACGAAAAATGGCAAGTGAACAACAGAAAGTACAGGTAGAGGACCCAGCGGCCCCTTTTCCGTCTGATGTATGGGAGTAATATGGATTATGTGTAACCTATGTCAAATAAGGAAAAAAGTTGCGGATAAAGCAGTGACTGTTTTGACATAATGTGTAACACGTTAAACTCAGTCTAGCAGCAATACGATCAACATGAGGATGCATTTGGGATGAAAACACGCCAGTGTATCCGCTGAGAGTGCAAGGAGGAGACAGTGGGGGAGGAAAGAACAACTCTGTCTCCCTGCAGCATTAAACAGCATCTCCATGCAGATTCAGACAGGCCAAAATCCATAACTGAAGCACTGAGGAGGTTATAGCTAATGATATGCAGCTCTATGCAGCCCAGAAAGATGCATTCATAATTCTTTCTGCCATCACTTCAGCAACACAGCAGCCTAATACCTGAACTTTATGATCAGACATGACAGGGAATGTGCTAACAATTAGGAATTGTTTCTATTGCTTATGCTCTTTTTTTTTTGTTAGAGCAAATTGGCAGTGCCTCGTCTTTGTATAGAATACAAAGGAATACATCCCCAAAACTGTGAATCTGGGGAACTTTGCCACACCTTAATGAGAGGACATGATTAATGAGCAATCTCTAAAATAAAGATGCTCAGTTTGTAGTGTTTTTTCCAGGCTAAAGGTGGGTGTTAGTAGTGCAGGGGCCCCTGATTCCTGCTGGGTCCCACAGCATTAGGGAGACCTCCTGCACTCACTGCACCATCTGTGATATTCTCTGCAAACCTCCTGTTCTTAAACAGGATGGGGGTCTATTTATTTGGTAAAAGCCAATCGTTAAAAAATTATCTAAAAAAAAATAATAATTTAGCACACAGATGACCTTTAACCTGCCTTTTTTGCATGACAAGTAATTGGAATAAACTCCTGCAGGCAATAAGTTGATCCAATTAACTGAAACAACAATAATCCAAGGTCAGGGTTTCAACAACAGTTGCTTGGTAGTGATTGTGAGTTTTGAGGAGATTTATTTGTTTAAGTGTACACACTGTGCTTTTCAGTATACTAGCCCATGGCCACTGAGTCTATTCAACCCAGGAAACATTTTAGAAT
>JAOWBC010001714.1:18633981-18646415 GCA_028566105.1 Hypoplectrus providencianus
ATCTATTAATTTGAATCACAATTACAACACATCCAAAACAATATAAAAACACAATTAAACAACATACTATATTTTAATTGTTGCGTGGAACAATAAATTTAAGAAAAATGAGGAAACATTCAGTGATTATGCTGACTGTCTTGATACCTACTTTCACTACTTTTCTTTTTTGATGAAACATTTGCTAAGCCTATTGCATGTTTTCAGTGTTGTGAATCTTGTATTGCTAACATCACTGTAACCTGCAGTCTGCCTTTTCCCTGTCATAGCTGGCATACTGCAGTGCTCTTATCCTAAGCTTAACAGCAGCTGCTGGCTTTACCAGCACATTTACACAAGTGGTCAATCTTCTTATCTAACTCTCAGCAAGAAATGAATATCTGTTTCTGAAATGTAAACTTCATTAGTGTGCAAACTTTAATGTGTATTTAGGGCCATGCTATAATCTACAATGTCATTTTACCAAAAAGGCAGCTAAAGGGGACTCAATAAGATGAGAGTAAAGTGCTTTTTCATGCAGTGTGCAGACACACAGGAGCGAGTACACCAGCTTGCCCTTGAGTTAGCTACCTACTCCTGTCCAAATGAGAGCACAAACACCTCCAGTGAAAACATTTATATTGCACTGGACTCCCAGCCTAAAGTCTCATGAGTGTTTCATTTTGCAAACAAGGAAACTTTACTCCTGACTCTGCAGATTTTTGCCAGCCTCTGGGCAACTACAGCTCTCAGTATCTTCAAATCAATCACCAAAACCATGGCATCAGCCCATGGAGCAGATTGTAGAGATCTTACCCTCTAACTTTTCTCCAGACGTTGAGTGAGAAATGCTCCTCACTTGTGTTTGGGCTTTTTCTTTGCGCTATGTGACTAGCCTCCCTTCCCGTCTGTTGCTGCGTGTCTTGCCATTAACTCAGCCTGAACCTCATGCTCTGTGGCCTACAGAGGGAGAGGATGAAAATCAAAACTCATCTCTCCACCCTGCCAACTGCACTCAAATAACTAGCCTCAAAACCTGGAACACAGTCCTCCTGAGTTCCCCAGTCTGTTAGCATGACAATGGTGCAGTCACATCTCTCAGCACAAGAAACAAGCAGAGACTAACAAAACCGGGTTTCATGAGACCTTCAGTTCACTGATTCAGGTTTCAAATGCATCAGGCTCGGCCCCAAAGTCTCAAAATATCAGCCCTAAAGCCCCAAACTCATCACATGCAAGCAATCAGAGCTTTACTCGGCACATATTGGCCCAAGATGTCAGCATGTCAACGACTAGGCCCCTGGCTCTTTTGAAAACCCAGACAATGATCCAGAAAATGAGAGCACGCCAGGACTGACACGAATCCCTGTGCAGCTACCTTTTATTAGCACTCATACTGCTAATTGTCACCGTATTGATGTCACTTTTTCCCCAAATATACGGACATGATGTTGCCTCGGGTGTAAACTACACTCACCTATTCAATTTTCCAAATGAGGAAACAAAAATTCTCCACAGGTATTTCTTGGAGGAAGCTTTATAGCCTTTATTTTTTTCCCTACCAAATGGAACATGAATATTGGGTTGTATGATCTGTATGCAAATCAAGTCAATATTAATTTTGGCTCATAATTTAGTTTCCACAAAACGACTCCCTTGGCATATCTAAAGTGAACATTTGTTACAGAGTATACATGCTTTGTTAGTGTAAGTTGCAGGATCCATCTGGCAGTGCTGAAAGAATTAGTCACAGACTTAAGAGAAGGGAACAGTGCAGAGGGTGTAGGAAACCTGAGGGCTCTTTAAAGGAAGAGTGCAACATTTCCAGAATGCTCTTGTTTTCTTGCCCAAAGTTTTATAAGAATATCAACAATGTATTACTCAAATCTGCACAGTAGATATGAAACCACGGCCAGCTGCCTGTTAGCTTAGCTTAGCATAAGGACTGGAAACAGGGACAGCGGACTTTGCCAAGCTAGCTGTTGAATACTTCCACCACCGCGATGAGATACATTAGATGGAACCTACACCGGGTGGAAAAGGGAGGTGAGATACTTGTTCATTTATGGCAAAACACTGCAGACTGTCTTCAGTTCGATGTTAATATGTCAGATGGCAAATGAAACATAAAAAAGAGGCAAATGTAAAAATCTGTTAGAGCATTTGTGCTGTCCTCTAACGAGAGCCAGGTCCTGTAACCATTCTGTCCTCACGTGTCTCCTTATTCACAACTGCACACTTAAATCCTAACAACTCACAGCTTTTCCTCACAGTTGGATTTTAAATTTAAAACTAAATAGGGGAAGGAGCCAATGGGCAGATGAGATGACAGAAACTGGAGACACTCCTTGGCATAGACATCACTTACAATCTGCCAGATATCAGTAATTAATTACCATGAGCAAGTGGCATGATTTTATCAGCCATGGAAAAAAAAATTGGAATTAAGAAGGGTTTATCAGCTTCTATTAATGCATTGTCAGGAGCCTGTAATGGACTGATGAATATATTATTCATCCTCATTTGGTTCTTGGGGGTGCGTGCTGGGCAGCAGAGACAAACACCAAAGAGAAAAAAAGTGTTAAAACTAAAACCTTCAAACGGGACAAAATCATTAAGTCTGGCTAACAAACAAAATCCTGCTGTCTCTTTACTGAAGCAATAACTGTTGGACGGATTATTTGAAAAAATGCAAATAAGCACTGCATAAAAAGCATGAATGTTTTAACCTTTATAATTATTTCTCACTCTTGAAACATTAAAGATGACCTCAGCAGTGCTCCTTGTTTTTTTCCTGAAATCCATTCGGTAATTAACATCAATTTTAAGAGAACTGTTTGGGAAAAGGTACTCATTTATATCCAAATGTCTCTCTAATGTTCCTTTTAAAACTGGTGTTTGGTATCCTGAGAGTTTGTAAACAAGTGTATTCTTAGAATAAATCATTGAAAGAGAGTATTATAAACCACCAGGAGATTCGGGTTGAATATTTAAATTTGACTGATAATTATTATTGCAAAAAAAAGAAAGAAAAAGAAACAGCATATTAGGAAAATACTAAATGAGACGTGTGGGTCAGTGATGCTTAAATTAAAAACCATTCCCCTTTGTTAGAATAAGTGCATAACCTTATGTTACAAGCAGCAACATATATCAGTCTGTTCTGCTCTTCCTTTGCAGCTCAGTCTGAGATGTGACATATTTTCACATTGTGATTTTACAAGGACCGCCTGAAAGTGCCCTGGATGTTTTCCTTTTGTGAAATATCAGAAATAGAAATTGCTTTTCAGGCTGTCTTAAGGGCTGAATTTGATTTGTTTATCGGCTTCAGTTTATTCTTCTGAGTGCAAAAAGCCTTCAACCTCCTATCTGTTGTCAAAGAGTGATATGTTCACAAAGCACATATTGCTCTTGTGGACAGCTTGTATCTCCAATGAGAGTGTGTGAAAATAGGAAATACAAATAGGCCTCTCAGTGTATCTTCAAAGTGAATCCTTTAGCTCAAATCAAGATGGGATGCATATGGCGTGTTTGCATAGTTACTACCTTAGAGGTTTCGCTTGATAATAGTCATCCATTTTCGTCTATAGCAGACCACTGGAGTGGAGAAGCTCCCTCATACTGACACATCTGCTGCAGTTATCATTCAGGCAGATGCATGAAAAACAGAATGATTTAGAGGGAAATGAGAAATATTCTGACGGATTCATTTTATTGTGTTTGCCATCGACGGTCAGCGATGTGTGACAAAAGCCTGTAAATATATGAGGCATTCTGGTCCTATGAGTCAGATTCATTCTCTGACAAAGCAACTTTCATCAAAATGTCAATGTCGAGAGACCCTGACAGTGCCAAGTACTCGGGCAGATTTATCACACTGAAAACTTTTTCAAGCGCTATCTCTTGTAACTTAAGATCATTTCAACCTCGGATGTGTCATCTCAACACTGTATGTGAGTGTAGCTTCGCAAATATGGTGTCATCTGTCCAAGAACTGCATGCTGGATGTACCGTAAGTAGTTACACCACCACCACAGCAATCTCATCGTTTTTTTCTATATGCACATAAGTGCCTTCACAGCACTTACTGCTTGGTTTCACTTTCCCTATAGTGAGCATACAGTAAGTGCATTTCATCTTGTGGTGGCATTGGGTCACCTTGCAAGTGCAGCTGAGGTATTAAGAGATTAGGGGCAGCAGCTCACCCTGTGGAAGGTTCTGGTCTGCGGTGTGCAGCCGCATGCCTGGACCTTAATTGGCTCTGGTGGCAGTGAGTGCCCTGCCGTTACTGAGCCGAGCACTGGTCAGGGGTCAGCCCGAAACAGCCCCGTCTTGTCATCCTTCCTGTCAGCCTGAAGGTCAGCGCTGTAGACCAACATGGCAGGAAGAGCGAGTCTCAGCCACTTACCACAGCGCGTGGACAGGTGTACCAAAGCGACCTGTGGATGAGACAGAAGGTTTCGAGGCCGCGGAGGGGTGCCGTGGAGAGGAAAGTGGGAAAAGTTTGGATTTATTGCAGCTCCCATGTTTAAACTTCCCTTCCTCCATCCATGCTGCTCGACTCCAAGAGGTTTTACACTCATGTCTGGGGTGACCGATGTGTTTTTAGGCTAGAGCTGCAGAGTTGTCACTGCCAGCTGTATGGATCACAGAGTAGAGAAGGAGAGCTGGGTATGAAATGAGCTACAGCATGTTGATGGATGTGGACAGCATTGAGAACCAGGAGACTTAACAATTAAAACACCAGGAGAAAGATGTGACTTTAAATCCATGATAGAGCTTGTGCCTGGGGCTAGGACAGAAGAAGGAGAAGAGGAAAAGGAGGAAAACACTGGCAGATTTCAGATGATTCACAGTGCTGTGTGCAAAAGACCTCTATGTGATAAGGGAGAAAAAGAAAGAGAAGGAACAAGACGCAGAGAGAGGGAGAGAGAAGGCTTTGGGGAGAAAGAAGCTTTCCCAAAAGGGCTACTCTTTACAAAGTGTTGCTGAATGAAACTGCGCATTTAATAAGGAAAAGTAATTAAATTTTCCTCCCAGACATCTTGTGTCACAGACAGAACTCATCCGGCTGTTCTCTTCGGCAGACAAAGATAGGCAGTGAAGCTAGAGGGGGTTTGCCTGAATAAGATATAGGTTTTATTCTGTTAAGACGAGGCCTTTTCAAGCTGTGTTGATTAAAATGTTGTATCAAATGCTGCGCTGGCATTCCCGGCATCTTTTACAGCAACTCTAAATGGAAGCAGGGACAAACAAAGACATTACAAATTATTACTTTTTTTTTTTTTTTTTTGCCATGTCATACCTTTGCTTTTAACTTCACGTCTCTGCAGAATTTGCAATTGCTTTTTTCACATTGCACTTTTGATTTGCTCCAAAGTTGGCAGTGTAAGTGCTCGACAAATTTGCATGGTTAATAATATATTTTCTCTCAAGTAGGACTCAATTATAGAAAACAGCATGGAACATCAAGTCGTCAGTGTTTGGTGTTTGCTTGAAACATTATATCAAGATACTGGAATAGATTTTTTAGAAAATAGTCAGACAGCGGGGAGCAATGGAGAGTTAAAACGTTTCTTTTTCTTTTTTGTATGCATGGACTCTTCACATACTGATGTTCATCTCGGCAGAAACATATCTACACTACACAACCGAGACCGATTCCATGTTTTTTTGTCAGTTTTAAGGAAACCTTATCATGACAAAATTTGTAAAACAACAGGTTACTGTTATCCTACAACTTTATACTGATCCGTATTTACAATATAACAGATCATGACAAGAAAAAGGACCTTGTCTGTTATTCAGACAGCTATTTTTTATTTTTTATTTTTGTTCACTTCTATAGTGAATCATAAAACATAGAAATTTGGAGCAATACACTTGAAATATATATACTGTACTCAGAAAGTGGAGAGTTGCGCTCCTGCCATTATATATCAGATAACAAACTCTACATTAGCAGAATAATAAAAGGCATGAGCCAGGGCCAAAACACCTCGATAGTGACATCAGTGAAATAAATCAACTAATTATATACAAGCAGATAAATCAGGATTCGAGCATTTCAGTTCTAGTCTCACACTCCATTTAGTGTGCAAAGTGGCTCCTTATATATGGGAGATGTTAATGTATGCCTCTCAACTCAGAAATAATGTCAATTTTCACACCCACGTCAGTAAAAGTGGGGTTTTTTTCTGTCTTGAACACACATACACACATACACACACACACACACACGGAGGCCCACCATTTGCTGTATCTTACAACTGCATTGAGTGATAACGATTTGGAAACTCTGATACTTTTTTGTTCCTGAAGATTTAACAGATTCACAGAGATATAAACGGTCCCAGTCCTAAAAAGTTGGAGAGTCTTTTTTTGGTTTTTTTGTATTCCTTTCCTCAGCCTTCAGAGCTCCACTTCACCATTTCACATTTCCGCAGCCACTCAACTTTTGGAATAATGATACAGTTCTCTCGACTTTCTCTCTCTTCTGCACAGCCCATTAGAAGCATCACGCAAGTTTTGATAACGCTATCAAGCACATACACGTCTATCACATCACCCATCAGCAGTTTGGGTAATGAATTAAACATTATGATGTTGAAACTGCAAGTTTTCCCTCAACACATAAATGATTACAATTGAGGTTGACACTCTGAGTACCTTTAACCCGACTGCACACAAACAAGTACACACACACGTAGACCTGTGTTACTTTAAGGTAGAACTGCTGTCATAAATACTTAGAATTAAAAATAGAGAGCCTCAGTTTATTTACAGGTGCAGGTTTTTAGGAATAGATACGCTGATATAAACAAGCTGTGTTTACTACTTTATCATGAATATGGAAATGTGAGGTTTAGACTGAGAAGCTTGGTTTATTTATGTTTGCATAAAATATTGCCAGATGGCTTCCAATGCCAAGTGCAGCAGCTAAAATTTAAAATAAGTAAGACTAAGACAACATTTACATAACCTCGATTAAACCTTTGACCTGAAAGCAACCAAATGAAATACAAATATATCCAAATGTGTTGTCTTTCCTCATGAATGTCCATGTATGTTCAAATATGGGACACAAATATTGCAAAGCTTACCATGCTGCCATCTGAATTATGAAAGAACCAGAAGAAAATATTTGTTGTGTTGCTTACAAATCATGGGTTCCTGGCAGAAGGTCAGACAAGACCCCGAAAAATAAAGTGTGCTGTCTACACCAGCCGAGCTTCTCCCTCTCACTAATCAGCTGCGAGGCACTTTTTAAGTACCTCATCGTGCCCTTCACTTACAGACTGTGTGTGGTATTATACTCAGTTGTTCTCATGAGCAGCGATGTTTAATTAATGTTTTGAAACAACTTCAAAATTGAGAGCTGACCCTCCAACCCTCTAATCCACTTACTAAGTGGTTTCACATTTTTCAGACCCAAAAGCGCTTCCTCTAGGACTGATGAGTACACCTGATCCTCTGGCTGGGAGATTGATCGAATTTCATTTTCAGTTATGATTTTGGCCTCCAACAATTATGAAACAAGATAATCAAGATGAAATGATCTACAATGATGTTCTTTTTTTGTGCTGTTTTATAAATCAAGCGCACCTTTCCTTTACATAAGTGCACATTCGGCCATTGTGTAAGGAACTGAAAGATTTTGAATTGAGTTGACCAAAATGTTGAATATTTGTTTAAAAGTTTTCAGTCGGTTGTCACAGTTTAAGTCTCGTTTTATTGCAAATAATGACTAAATAAATAAGATATTTTTTTCAGTAGGTGTTAGCAATGTACAACATTATATTTGATCTTATTTATTTTGATCCAATATGTGTTTATCTATACATTTATATATTGAAGAAAATCTCTCCAATGGCTCCAGTGAGGGTGAGGCATTACAGACGGAAATATCTAAACCACGGCTGGATGGATTGCCATGATTTTTTTTTCCTGAAGGATAAACTGTAATATCTTTGATCCTGTATTGTCCTCTTTTACAATAATAATTTGTTCAATAATGTGTTTTTTTGTCCATTTTTTTTATCCCCTTACGCCTCAACTGTACATTCTGTTCAGTGCCAATTAGCAAGTAAATGCTAACATGCTAAACTAATATGGTAAACATGACACCTGCTTAACATCAGCATGTCAGCCTGTGCTGTAAGCATGAAGCTCAAAGCACCACGGTGCATAAGCACGGCCACGCAGAGCCCAACACTGATGTCCTTCATTATCTTTGAGAAGTTTTATTAATAACTCTATTTTCCATAAACGCGGCACACTCCTCCTCACTGCAGGCATTACTGACACCCGGCTCGGTCTCCACTCTACTGTTAACAACACCTCTTCACAGGAAGAGGTGAGAAATGTAATTTGGAACTTCAAGTGCTTGAAAGAGACTGAGATATCACCTGGCTCGGTACCCCCCTACTGAAGTCGAATAAATTAGCAAACGGATCAATGTATCGCTCTACACAATATCAAGTCACTGTCTCTTTCTCCTCCTTGGGTTTGTTTTTCATTTAACAATGTAAAGTAAAACAAGAGCAAAACCCACTATCTAATTATTAGATTGACTCTATACCGGCTGCACACCATTTCTTTAAATCACTTGTGGAATACAAAGTGTCGGAGCGATGGCAAGTCTATTTTTTACAACGTTACTAAGTGGAACTATCCTCCCTCTGGCAAAGATGAATAAAAACATTTTAGGAAGAGCAGGAGCCTGAACAGGATGGATTGGTCTTACCAGTCTTACAGGAATAACCAATGAGTTTTTCTGTCTGACTTGCATGACTGAAGTTTCTCAGATTTAAAAATTGCAGAAAAGTTCACCATGGTTAAGAAGTTATGAGCCCAATTGGCCCACTCAATTTACTTTGTTTTGCTATTAAAAAGGACCTGGAAACACATGTTCTGCAATCATCTTCTTACGATTAGTGATGAGGCCCTACAGGAACACACTACGGTTCTTTCACGAGAGATTTCTGCATTTGTGTGATTTGGCAGGGCTCTTTTCACTGGTTTGAGGGGTCAGGGCTCAGATGGAAAACGTGATGGTGTGTTTTTTTGTGCATCCGTTGAAGTTTAGCAACATGGGAATCGATTACAGGACCTGAAAGATCTTAATACTCCTGGCTCATCTGGCGCAGTTATTTTAGTACACTGAAGGTTCCTAGAGCATTACGAGAAGGTCCTTACATGGTTAGCCTGCAAACACAGATGTCACATCTGAATCAAGTGTGGTCCAAATATTCACAGCCCTGTGTGATACCCATATTTATGTATACTCATACTACTCTGTCATAGAGGAGATATTGTTGGATTCGATTGTAGTCATAGTGACAAAAAAAGCACAACAGTCTGATTCAAATATTGCTGAATCCTGATTGGTCCACAGAACTATGTGAAAACTTTTAGCCAGGGACGTCCTGGTGACTCATCACAGCACACATCATTGAGGCTAAGTCCTTGCTGTTCAAATACGGCTCTGATCCTTTATCCTTTATCCTTATGTGAAAGAACAAAATCAGTTCCAACTTTGATAGCCAAAGGGGTATTTGTGTTTGGCCTTTTTGCTTTTAGTCAAAGCAAATTTAAAAAAACATATTCAGGGACTTTACCCAAATCTTTGTAGAATTAAAGTAATCAGGTAGTGGATGTCTGGCTGTTTTATCAAGGATCTGCTTACTTTTACTGCAGTCTTTTATAAAACTAATTAAAGTTAAGTGACAGTCCCACAAAGCGTAATGCCTGTTTTAGAGTGGGAAAGAATGGACAACTCAACTGTGTAAAGGTTGTTTGTTAAATGAATAGCTTTGATTAAATCGGAACTATCTAACCCACAGGTTGATAAAACATCCATTTACCACATAGTTGTGTGTTTTGCATGGTTACCCTATTCACTGAGCAGCTTTTTCTAAATTGAGAACAGGGATGACAAAGAGACGACCACGTTTTAGTCTGTGTGTTTTCAGTCGCCATCTATCATGCAGATTAATCTGCCGTTCCCGTGAATTTAACTGCAGTCCAACACATGCACAGGTGCTGCTTTCACTTCTCAACATCTAATGTAATTTTCCTAATTAGCTAATTCATGGTTTATGCATAACAAGCCAATCTATTCATATATATTAATGAGAGATCCAAGTTTGATTTTGTTATCGTCTCTCACTGTGTCATAATATGATATTAATGAATGAAAGCTATTAGTCCTGCATTTTAAATCATTGCTAGACAGAGTGAAATGAGTGTTTTCCCAAAGAAAATAAATTTTCATAACATCATGATCTGGGATTTCACATTCAGCCTGGCAGCAGCTGCCGAGGAAGAGGACACTCCCCCCTCCCTATTTTTGTATTTCATTTCAAGATTGTGTTTGGGGTGCATAATTATGACACTCATTAAAAGCTCCTATGCTGAAACAGCGTCAAACGGGGGAAAATATCCTTGGCTGCCATCCAACTCATTAGAATCCCTGATGACGCTTTATGGGATCAGCTTTTTTTTTATTAGCAGCCACTATTTACTATACAGCAGAATGGAAATATTACTGTAATAACTTATAATTATGTGTGAGTCCAACTGTTAATTTGAGTCGGTGAAGTAGAGGCAGATTGAGAAGTGTGGTTTGCCGTGCCAACAGTCACAGAGGTGAACGGGAATTGTGACAGCTCCAGCCTCGTCAACATGGTCATCTGTTATTTTGGCCCAAACATCAGAGTGCTGACTATGAATATAACAATACACATGGCTCACAGTTTGGCTGGAAACGCTGAAGAGCAGACTTTTTCAACTTGGAGTCAGGGCCCCTGGTGGGGTTACAGATGGGGTCACAAACATTTCTAAGACTCATGTGTTTGGTATATTTTTGAACAAAAACAGCTCCACACAAGCTCCTGAAAACAGAATACAAAGATATGCTATTTAAAGGCCCATTTTCAGGTTCATACTCTGCTAGGATATGTTTAAATGCTTAAATGTTCAAAAAACACTTTTTTCTCCTCATAATGTCTTTCTGAATATACCTGTATTGAACTTCTATTTGAAAATCTCTGTTTCTCTTTAAACGCCCTTAAAGAGTCCAGTCTGCTCTGATTGGTCAACGTTTCTGGGTCTTATCTACACTCTCAGCATCTTTGCACCATCAATGCAGCGGGGGAAATCACACACACACACCTTATAAACAAACATTCATCATGGTTACGTTTTTTCTAGACAAGTAAACTCTTGTATTTACACAAAGAAAAAAAAAACCCATTGTAATTGTAGGCATGGGACGAGCCAAGATTTTATTGTTATAAAATATCCAATAACAAGTTGGTTGTGGTCATTTTTCAGAGCCTGATATGTGAATATCATTGTCACACTGGACCGCACCAGTATACAAAGTTTTACCAATAGGTGTCGCACTTTAATCAAGTGCCTTTGGAATAGAAGTCTCCATAATAGAATAGAAACTCCAGTCCAATTGGAGGCAAAAATGTACCCCGAAGGCAGTTTGCCATCAACAATAAACAGAAGAAAATAACAGGAAAAAGGAAGAGGACATACAACACCCTCCATTTGTTTACGAAAAACTCCCATACATAAGTAAAATCAAAGTATGGACAATCAGGATGATACAATTAAAGATAGTAAATAAATATATAAAAAAAGAACATGGTAAGATGTCAAGAAACCTTTGACCATTTAAATTTCTGGCCAGTCTCTCATTACTTGTTAAGACACCACACATGAAGAACTCTACATCCAGATAATGTGTCAGAGAAAAGCTGCAAGAACTCCCAAATCAAGGCTGCAACAAAACAATGACATCATGCTTTTGCTGCAGCCCTGGGAGAGAACAAGGTTTGTCTTCTAGTTTTGCTAAATAAATGGACTCCATTTGCACCTTGCCTTGTATTTTGTCACTAGGTGATACATTTTTTCTGTACAATTTAGACAAGAAATTTAGTTTCTTTCACCATTTTACCTACTTTGCAGACCCAGAGGGTTTCCACATTGTTGTGACAATGAAATACAAATGGCGTTGGTTGCCAATGACAAATTGACAACTGCTGTTGAGTCCTGCATGTGAGTCCTACTGTGCAGCTTTTGACACGCTTAAACTTAAGAACCATTTCATACACATTATAAGGCATTTACTCATAACTTATCATCATGAATAATACAAACATGACTTTGCTTTGACAAGGCAGTCAAGAAATATCGGGACCTTCAAACACGAGGGCATGCTGGGCCAGAACGTAAGACAAAGGAAAAACCTCTCCTCCAGAAAGATGAACAGCCTCTCCACTCCTGAATGACACATCAACAACTGTGATAATGTCTCTTTTAGGTTAAGGAAAATTGAAGGTCGCTATAAATATAAGCACCATTTAATCTTACAAAGACAGAAGTTTGTTTGTTGGTGCAGGTGGCTGTGAGTCTGAAAAATCTTCTTTCAAAGCTTAGAT
>JAOWBC010001714.1:18646515-18658134 GCA_028566105.1 Hypoplectrus providencianus
TAATCTTACAAAGACAGAAGTTTGTTTGTTGGTGCAGGTGGCTGTGAGTCTGAAAAATCTTCTTTCAAAGCTTAGATGTTCTATCCGGTTATCCCCCCATTGGCAGGGGAACTTTATCTAACTGCTAATTAAAAGTGTGTCTGTGTTGTTTAGCCATTGTGGTTTAATGTAGACCATTTGTCAATACCACCTATAGCAACACATATTAGTGTTTTAATCTGATCTCACAAAATTATGTGAAATACTGTATATATTTTTTTTTAAAACAAATTTACATTCTTGTGTATTGGCATGTGTGGAAAAAATGAGAATCAGCATAGCATCCATAAGAAGCACACACGTCATACACGCACATATGGTTCTTGGTTGTAAAAAAAAAAGCCTGCAGTTTAGATGAATTTATGCAACAAAACACCTGATAACCTAGGTTAATTGCACAAACCTTCCAGGTAAGGCAATTCATTCATTTATTCATTATCCTACACCAGTTTGCTGGGGCTGGAGCCGATACCAGCTGACATTGGGTGAGAGGTGGGCCACAGAAGTTAGGGTTAGGGTTAGGGTTACAAATTTTAAAAATCGAGTTCACAAATCATGGGCCATGTAGGTTGCATAAAACATAAGTTCCATAAAACCACAATTTACAAGGTGGGAGTCACAGAAATCACATAAAAAAAACACGTTTTCACAGAGAACACAAACCCCGTTGTTCTGGGTGAAAATCCATTGTTTAAATGCCGCACTATCATTAATCATTAATCCTACATCACCAAGAAGGCTGTAAAGTAATTTTCTAAAATTACTAATATTTATATGAAAAAAATATATATATTGCTGCCATTACAAATGCCCAATATGGGCATTTTTGAGGTTAGATCAGTCTGGTTGTTGTGTGCATAACCCATTCATTTTTTATTTTTTACAGTATTTTCTCAGTACTGATGCCCTTTGACACTTCTCATAGCATTCATTTTGTTGCCGTTACTAAACTCAACAGCTTTAATTGTCTGTTCTGTTACACTGTGAATAGGCCAGTTCCCATTGGCGCCCACAGAGCTGCTCGGAGGTCAAAGACCCATGACCTGGGATCTTTCTGCAGTGTCAGTCTCATGACCCGCAGAGGCCATGTGTCAGCAAACGCATTCATATTCTGCATCAATGAGAGCAGCAGGTGCAAGGCTCTGACTGTGCTGTTAATCTAAGACTGCGTGTTGTTGTTGCAGAATATAGTTAATCAAATGGAGAACAAAGACTAAAAAACATTTGTTGTCATCTCGTGTTTATCTGTGATTAACAAAAACACATGTACTGTAAGGTAATGGCTAAGTAATGCCAATCTGTAATGCTTTGGCTGCAGATGAAAATTGTTTTACCATCAATTGTTTCTGGAACACGCACACAGAATTCATATCAGCACACTCAGAGACATGCACAAACAAAATCCATTGTCTCCCTGGTGATGTGATTTTGAGCGTTGGGTGATAGACTGTGCTGGGATGAGGATTGGCAGCATCTCAAGATGGCTCTGAGGCTTCTCTCGCTGCCATGCTTTATGGTTAAGAAGCCAGCAAATTGGGAAAGTGGCTTTATCTAATTAGAAAATACATTCTTTTAGCAAGCAGTCCCCCAGGCAGAATCATCATTATTTAAGCTGGCTGGCCTTGAGAGAAGCAGCAAGCGGCATGCAGATACATATCTAATGCTCACCATGGAAATGACGATGTGCAGTGGATATGCTCATGGTACAATTATTGGATTTTTTATTCTTCTTTTGCCTTCTTTCCCTCTAAATATAATGCTCTCTTTCTCTATCACCCCTCTTAGTCTCTTTATTCTCATAAATCTCTATTGTATATTAAAAGGCTAAGTAATAATTATCTTAGCGCCTTTTCATTAGACAATTTTCATGCTGTGGTGAAAATGGTCTTGCAGATTGTCTCAGTATGTTGTTACTCCACATTAATGCAATAGAATGGGTGCAGTGGGTGCAGCAATCACCAGAGGAAATTGCTCTAAACCCCTTTAGGCCGTGCTGGCGTATGTATACCAGCAAAACAGACATGATATCTTGAACTGTAATTATATGATATTTTTCACAAAGTATTAACATAAACCGTTCGTTCACAGCAACACAATTCAGCTACACTTTTAATGTGGGCCATGTATGCCAAAGGCACAGAAGCATTAAAGAGAGACCTAATGGACAGATGTTGGCTCACACTGAGGACTATGCAGCATCATCTTAACTAAACAGCGAAAGCACACGGTAATGAGCCAAGTTATTACCCACAAGATCTATGTTCAATACATATGGCTTTATTTCGCTCTACATTTTGTGTGTTTTTGTGTGCTTGTGCAAGGCCCACTTTGAAGCTTTTGTTTGTACAGTGAACAGTCTTTCAGTATCTTAGGCTACTGTGAGCCCTCCTATCGCCGAGCACTGTTAATGAGGCCTCTGGGAATGGACACGGAGGTGTGTGTCAACACATAAATCCTTTAAAGTTTCACAAGTGTGTGTATGAGAGGGTGTGTGTGTGAGTGAGAGAGAGAGAGAGAGAGAGAGAAAGAGTGGGATCATCTTCGCTACATTTGAATGAGTGTCCCTTGAAAACTGCAATAATTATCATCGGGCACATCTGCACCATTGGGTCTGTTCAAGCTGTGCGAACATATACGCCTGCATTTTTTTTCGCCTTGTTTCCTTCTGCCAAATTCTATGTCTTTTGTTTTTGACAAGGCTAAAGCCCTATTACCAAGCAAGCAGCCCAGTGCGGGTGCGGTCCTCATTACACACCACAGAATTGTAAAATAGATGAAAGATGGAGAAAAAAAAATAAAGTTTTATTGTTAGATCTGGATCTGTACGCAACAACAGTCGGTACAGACATGTTGAGCTTGGATTGAGCACCAGAGTTAGAGCCATGTCGTTATCAACTGAAATCAAAATTCATTTTAGTTTAACACCAGCAGACCAGCCTATTAACATTTCTACTGCTGCAAAACATAGAAAGCACCAAAACTATGATTACGTTACTTTTTATTGGATTAATCAAATATATTCTGTTTTGTAAAGGTGAGAGTAAAAGTTGTTGTAGCATGTATGACTACAATGCTGTGAATATAATATGCAAGTGGCTTACATACGCAGGTCTTACTGTCTTTCAATAATTGCAGGAAAACTTAACCAATTTTCAGCCGGTTGTGTGCAACGGCAGCACAGACAGACTGCACGATGCCAGGACTTTGAGCGCCATATTCTCCAGTGTTGCATTAAAAGCATGGTGGAATTTGCAAAATAGCTGGCTAACAAATCAAACACTACATGGGTAGAATTCAACAGCCCAATGCTTCACCCACTCTCTCTTGTTGCAATGTAGGAAATCATAGTGCTATCAGCAGATAAGTGATAGCTTGGTTCTGCACCACACTAGCAGTGGTGGACTGTAATAAAGTCACTTACTCCACTTTGAGAGGTAAATATTGACCTTTTTACTACATTAGGCTGACAGCTTAAGTTACTTTTCACATTGAGATTTAACATTAAGAAAAAAACCATTTAAAATGACATTGCATTACATATAAATCAATCCACATAAAAGTATGTTAAATGAGCCCATACAGTTACAGAACACTAAAAATGTTGCTTACGTAAATGCATCAATAATAATTTATATTAATAACTACTTAAATGGGTCCATTCTGCATGTTTAACTTTTCATACATTTGGATGCTCAATTTTTACATAGGTTTAGAAAACAGAACTTTTACTTGGTGCAGAGTAATTCTGCAGTGCACTTTTTTTTTGTACTTTTACTTAAGTAAAGGATCTGAATAGTTCTTCCACCTCTGGTAACCACAACAGCATGAAAGCATGGTGGAATCAGCAAGACAGTCCGCCATCACGGCTTTCACCATACAGTCATCTAAAATAGCTGTCAGAAAAAAACTGCCCTCTGGTGCTGCATGCTGTGCCTGACAAAGTATCGCCTCAATACAAAATCTCTGAGGAGTGCCCATATTTGTGACCGTTCTGTCAGAATGGCTGAATACCCAGGTATTTAAAATTTCTACCGTAATACTATGAAACCGCCCAAGCAATGTATTGTGATATTCTTTGTTGCCATGGTTGCCCCCAGAAATATGACCCGTCCTGATCTCTGGAGCCTGTATTTTTGTATGTATATATTTGAGCGTTTGTGTGTGTGTGTATGTGTCAATATCTCAAGAGAGCAATTTGAAACAGAGCCAATAACAGACAAAGGCTAAAGATCAACATCCTCTAGATCAGTGACGGTCCCCTGTGGATAAAATTGTCCTCACATTCTTCTATCGATCCTTTCATCCCATTCCATACGTCTATAAGCCCGTTTGTCATTCCTTCGTTTCAATCCCTGCAGGGCTTCAGACCTAACCAGGGTCTTTCTCTAAATCTAACAGAGCCGGCCACTGATGTGAGACACTGCTGAGAGGGGGAGCGGTGGACAGTGTATCTGTATAGAGTAAAGCAACAACATTGCTCATGAATATAAGAGGGACAATTCTGAAAGGAAGTGCAAGAAATAAGTGCGAAGGAGAAGAACTCATGGCCTTAACAAGAAAGAAATACATCTTCAATTTTCCAGCATGCTGTGAATACACTGTATTCCAAAGTCTTTTTCATTTATTCTATGCATTTGATGTATACATCTGACATCACCAAAAGCAAAGGTCCTGAACAAATTATTATCATCCAACTGTGTCTGAAATGTCAGAAATGTGAATGTTGGTGTCTGCCAAAGATTTTGACAGAGAAAGACAGGAGGTGGAGACACAGATGAGGTGGAGTGATATGAAAGCGACAGATGCAGTTTTTTGGCCCACAGGGTCAAACTTGACAAAACCACTGGAGTATGCAAGTGCATGTAAACATTCTTCATCGGTTGAAAATAAAGTTTCCTTTTGTTTTGAAAAGTTACTGCTTATCTCTGGATGCTGCAAAAATGCTTGAAGCCAAAGAGCTCTTAATGTTTTCCTGTAAATATGTAGGAAAACCTGAGGACAAAGAACTTGACATTGAAGTTAAAAGGATGAGATAAAATATTTCATTGAAGCCAGGAGGCAGGAAAAGGCAGAAGAAGAAAATATGGAAATGGTGAGCCAGAGCAAAGTGGATGAGATGGGTATTTAGCTACATACAGTACCTAAAAATGGCATCAGTGTGCCACTTCATGCTGGGGTACAATGTAAAAGGCCACTTAGCTCAGATTTCCATGATGACTGATATTACCTAGGATACAATGAACTGGATTATATACTTAAAATGATGGTTCAGAGTTACTTGTCTTACATCCAGATTTTCTGGGGAAAAAGAAGATTGAAATCATTCTTGTTCTTCCATAATAGAATTAACATGCAAGGAAAATTAATTATGCATTGCCATGATTGAGTTTTTGCTTTTAATCACGACAATTTCAGGCTTGACGAAGCTTAGATTGGCCAATTTAAGAAGAGGTTAATGGGTTCTTATTATGGTTAGATTTCTCATTGCACAGTGAGAGTGCCTGAACAACAAGGGGAGCCGTGTGACCATCTCTGATGGAACGGCTACAGTAAAACCCACTTTCATCTGAAGACCACCACATTTTCTTCCTGGAAGAGTAAAAAATAGGAAATTATTTGAATGGCTAATGGATAAAAAGAATACAAGAAAGTGCTGTTTAAGATGAATACCATTAGGCCCTGGTGCAGGGTTGTTACAGTGTACAATTGTCTTTCAGAGTATTACAGAGGGATGGGTAGTGAAGGGGAGCAATTATTTGTTCCTTCAACCCTTTGTTCCCTGAACCTGATGTTTCCTCAGATAATAAAGACGTTCATGCATTAAAAAAGGAGGATAAAAAGACATTTCAATTATTATTATTATTATTATTGTTTTAAATTGCCCAATCCTCCTTTACAATCGCTTTTCATTGGAAAGTTTTTATTATATTGCTCATATTTTAAGCAAAAAGGGGGTGACAAAATTCAGTGGCGTAACCTTAACCCCAACACTAACATAGGGGTGAGGATGAAACATAGGGCCTAATTCTGATGGGGATGAAAATTTCATAGAGATGAGGGAACATAGGGCGGACCCTGTCTCCTACTGCTGTAACTGGGAAAGATCCTAGAATCCATCAACAATATGCAATAAATGAATAAAAGAGTGCAATTTTGAACTTTTACCTTTCCTAGATAACAATGTCAAGGATAAGATGAGCTAAGTTCACACTGCTTAGTGTCGTCCTACAGAATTAATTAACCCAATCAACTGCCTGTGTGGTGTCATTGTGAATTTCAACATGTTTTGCTCCATCTATGAGAATGACCAACATGTAAATATCATTCAGTCAGGATCACAAACAGCAGACATGCAATGTTTACAAGTGTTTTAGCAAGGTATCCTTCTTAAAAATATCCATCTGTTATTTATGCCAACCAAGTAACAAGCAAAAAGCATTCCTTCATTGACCAGGATATTTTAACCATGCTGGTTACATGGCAACCAGTAATATCCAACAATCGTCATCAATTAGCTGAAAGAATCTGTCGTCAATCCAATGTCTGATGCTGCTGTCCCTATCACCAGGCTGCAGCAGATATGACCCACTAAAAGGCTGAATGTGCACAGTGGCCCTCAGACGTGTCTACACATTATACCATTCTCTGCAAACAGGTGTTTTTAATAAATTTGACCAAACTTTGCCCTCTTAAGTCAAAGTTATTTTGTACATGCTCCATTCACTTTAACCACCTGTTTCCAGCTTGTGTGCAGTGCAGAGCTTTAGCAATCCCTTCACTGAGAAATCATTTCCACAAAACATCCACATCAAACTTACTCCCCATTCAAAGCTAATTTTGTAAAACAAAATAAAGTATATTAATGTCACTTCTTAGAAACAGGTTGTTGTGAGGTATAAATAGTCATAAAAGATGAACTGTACCATCTGTTTCTCAACTGCAGCAGTAACAGTACGAAGACTTGCAATCATTGTTTGGTCTCCTGTTTTTGCTTTGTTTTTTTGGGGTGTTATTTCCAGAAATAGCCACAAGATTCAGAAAGAGCAGCAATCAGCAACAATAATAATGAGAGGAAGGTTTTCATAGAGCATTCTAGGTGCTGAGTTCCAGGACTGCATAACAATTTTGGAATCTGGAAACACTTAAACATGTTTTGACTTCCAGGGTAGTTAACTCTGTTCTGATTTGGGGTCTGGCCTGAGGCACCCTGGGAGTCCTAAAGCTGGTTATGGCTACCAGCAGTGGATCTGCTCCCATCACCACACCAAGCGGTCTGAAATGAGCAACCAACGCTCTCGGGGCTAATTACTTCTTATCATTTATTACTTTACACTAGAATGATAAAAAATAGAAATCCTCTGTATGTGCCTGTGGTTAAAAGTTGTTAAAAGTTGCACTTCTTTTACAACTCCAAATGCATTCAATCATTCTCCATTTTGTGCAACAACAACCTTTTTATATTCATCAGGTAATTTCCCCCTGGGGATTATTAAAATTATTCTGATTAGAGTTTATTTCACCCCTGATGCTTTTTATTTTCTGGGGGTTATCTTCAGTTTCTTTTAAACTCCTAAAAAAAACTACTTGTGAACTAAAAACAACTTTCATATCATGTCCATTATCCCATGAACATAAATAAAGATGCTTGTTTTACTTATTTCATTATCCCTACTATGAAGGTACTGAGCTCACATGGCCAACACAACAAGACATCACATTGAGTGAAATGATCAGTTGTGATAAATGGAGATAACTGCACTCAGGTCATCTGTTTATCTAAATAGTTCTGGCACATGCAACCAGCTAAATATCCACAGGGTTTGAATCAATGAAGCATCTTCTGCTGAACGCTGACCACATCTGTGGCACTGAAACCAGTGACTCACTTCACTTATTAAATGCGACCTCAGAAAACTTTAGTTATGTTCAGAAATCGCTCCAAGAAGGGGAAATAACTGAAAAAGCACTTCTTTCTGCTAAAGTGTTTTATTTCTTGTTCGTAAAGGTTTCTCTGAGTAATTTAATTGAAAAAAAAAAAAAAAAAAAAGAACAAAAGAAAATGACTAAGTATGCTGAAGAGCATTTTTGCTGCAATGAGGAGTATTTTCTCTCCTTTTTCTTAATTTTAGTTTAACCTTTTATGTCAAATGTCAGCGTTTGTTTGTGGCACTTAGATCTACTGGCCTTATATGAGCTCATGGGGGGTGTTTTGTTATGCTCATCTCAATTTGCCTGGCACGCACATCCAATTAAAGATAAATTAAGATCGAATGCAATCCATCGTGATTCTTGTGTGTGCAAGAACAGACTTCTGCAAGTTGCATCAATCCGACAGGTTTAATTTAATGACAGTTCCTCTTATTGCTTTGTATAAAAACAAAAATAAGAGAAAAGCAAGAAAATATTCATAGATTTTTACTTAAAATGTTTATTTTTTTATGTGAAAAGAGAGATCAATTTAAATAATGTTTATTTTGTTCCACCATCAAACAGTATTGTGTCTCATGCTGCAGGGGGATACTGTGGCTGTACAGAAGGCATCCACTTGATGCAAGGACAACTCAGAGTCTCCCAGTAAAGAGAGCTGAAGAGGGAAATTATGAAAATATACAAAAGAGCCCCTCTAATGAAAATAATAATTTCCACTGGGTTTTGTGGATACAACCAGCAAAGGAAAAAAAGGAACGATTATGATTTTGGCATCACAAAGGTTGTCATGCTACTGAGAGCTCCATAGAAACTGAAAACAAGAGGTAGGACTGCAGCTGTAAGCTTCATTTCAAGGTTCATAATTGTTGTTCTGACATGAACATTGCCGCGCTTTAAAACGTGTCTAAGTGCAGTCATGGTCTAATTGGCAGTAAAGTATTTTGTTCGTTCTTATTTTTCTATTTATTTGGTGGCTTTGGGGGTCAGTGGAGCAAAAAATTACTGTGCAGATATATATTATTCACTACATGGCTGTGTTATTGTCTCCATAGGAACTGCTCTCCATTTTGTGTTGTTAAGGCAATTATTAGATGATAAGGTCAAGTGCAAACACAGGATTTAAGTGTCAAGGAGTCGTGTTTAAATATAAAGACACCAAGTGGAAATGTTGAGGAACAAGGCAGAAAACTAATCTCTGCAAAGAGAGTAACAAATGACGTCACCTCCAGCTTTTTCCACATACACAAACAAATACACACAACATTCACAAATACAAACACAGAGTCGACGCTGAACAGCCTTGTCTGCTTCGGACTGAACGGACAGCTAAGCAATTAGGCAATGGGCAGCATGTGCAACTTAAGCAACCAAATAACCACAGTGACATTTCAGCTCCAGCTGTTTTCCTGTTAGCATAGTCCAGTGAGGGACAGGTGCATCTTTTTATTTCATGACTGAGGTTTTAAACACATTGACCTGAAATGCACAAGTACATCACAAATGCTTTCCAGAGGAGAAGGCCTGCTGTTAACAGGTGATGAGGTTAGTTTTGAGTATTTAATTATGAGCACGCTCCGTAGGGGTGAAAGGCTCTGCTAATACATTTTTTATTTTCAAGTCATTTAATGTTTAGCTGTGCAGCTCTAACATGGATAAAATGTGTGTTTGGTTCGATTGCTCCAGACTGAAATGACTCGACAGCTATTGGTACGAAAGTTAATACAGACATTCATGGCCTCCAGAACATTGGTCACACGATGGCTACATTGAGAGTCTATATTTAGTTTGATATCTTTGTACCATTTTTCAATTAAATTAATGTCACAAATGGATTAGCAAGTTATAGTTATAAGTTTCTGTTTTATTACATTTTAGACAATGACCCAAATTGCAGGGAATCAGGGTTGTATATACAGCATATTATTGGTCATTGGTACGTATGTGGACAAATTTGGAGATGGAGATTTAATGCATTTGAAGAAATAAAATGATGTAGAAATGCAACCAAATCCTCATTTGATCCATCAGAAGCAGCTTGATGGTAAAAAAAAAAATAAAAATAAAAAAAATAAAAAAAATTGGAAATGAATTTGAAAGATAGAGCAAATTGAAAATTTGTTCCCGATACACTTTCAGTTTCACATTTTAAAACACACTGCTTTAATTAGCCTTTAGTCGATCGAGAAGTGTGTTCTTAAAAATAAATGTTGTGTTCAGTTATCAAGGCGAAGGCTGCTGTAAATTAGAGGACTTTGTGGATATTTTTTCAATATTGACTGAAGGCTAATTCAAAATATTTTTTTGTATTAATTATTATTGAAGCGTAACGTTCTTCAGTTAAAGTGCAGTGCCTCTGTCAGACCAAACATAACCCGTTACATACCGTGTGCACATTTTTAGAATGATTGCTAGAATATTTTTCCAGTACAGAGAGCAATCAGCACTCTGCCAGATGCAACAAAACCTGGTTGACGTCAAGGGTACAAATCATAGAAGTACTTTCAAGCCAAAGATACATTTTCTTCAGGCACTGGGTTTCCTGGTTACCAGAACCAGTTTGATGCACAAGGAAGTACTTTTCAAAACTAACAAGCAGGAAATTAAATTAATATGGTCCATGTTAGTTTCCATATTTGGTGAAATATAAAAATGTGTTACTTAGGAACCAAATATGGAGGAACTAATGGAAGAGCAGCGCAGACTGAATCACTTCCGCTTCAGTACCTGACTCATTCACTGGTCGGGCTGTGAACAGGCATGTTACTGTACTGGACTGTAAATCCTCTGACCATGGCTGATGTATTTCTGTTATATTAGTTGCCTGGAGATACTGCTTAAAGGATAATGGATGCATGAATTCATGTGAGGTAAAATATTGATGATTTATTGATAGAATAATCTGCTGTTTAATGACAGTGTTGTTCTTTGCAGTCATTTCTTTGTTAGTATTTCCATTCATTTGTTTAATGTACACAAAATGACTTCATGATTTTAACTTTCTTTAAGAAAAATGTATTTTTTTTTCATATGAGTATTTTAAACCTGTGCTTTTAAAGACTGGTGCTGCATTGTTCTTATGTAGTTCCAGTTTTGTGGATAAATACAAGCACAATAGGACATTTTTGCGAAAATAAAACATTTAAATAAATTAAAACAACACAAAAAGGTATTGTTAAAAACTAAACTTGTTTAAGATTCCTTAAAATGCGTCTTGTATCAACATTTGGATGCGTTTCAAAACAGAAAAAACTGCTTTCTTGTTTCTGTTTGATATTTAATTTCAGACATATCTTTTAGCTAATTTCAGAATTATTTTAGGTCACTTAAATTCTTATAAATCTTTCCCAAAGTGTTCTTACTGAACCTCTTGTGGTGGAAATAATTTTTTTTGATGAAAAATACTTTTAGAAAGTGAATGTATTTGTTGAATGAGGAATGAATGAGTTAGTTTAAATAGGAATCAATGTTATGTTACCTCTGAAGTCTCACATGGGGAACACTAAACCATATTAAGTGGCAAATGCTTTTTAAGACGTCATTAAAACTTTTGGACTTAAAACTTGAAATGTGACTGACACACACACACACACACACACACACACACACACACACACACACACACACACACACACACACACACACAAACACACA
>JAOWBC010001714.1:18666591-18684584 GCA_028566105.1 Hypoplectrus providencianus
ACACAAACTTCCCATGAAAACCCTGAGGTCAAACAACATCCTGCTGCTCTGCAGGACTATAGATCCACATCACTGGGGACTGTACTTCCTGTGAAGCTGCACTCCAACTGTGGAACAAACTACTTGACCACCTGAGGATACCAGATGCTAGACTCTATTAATCTTAAAAATCTATACTTACAGAGCCTAATTTCCTATGCATAAGTACATAGCCTAGGGATTTCTGTTTCTGTTGGTTTTTAGTCTGAGATTCATTGAAATAAAACCATTTTTCCTGCAGCATAAAATGAATAAAAAGTTATTATTATTTGCATTAGTAGTATCATCTTCTTTTAAAGGCTTACAAGGCAATAATCTGGCCTGAAATCTCTTTTCCAATGCAATATCCTCCAATCATAATCAAATCAAATCTATCTTTTAAAGTTGTGGCTTCAAGTATTGCAATGCCAGTCAGTCATTCCACTTGTTCACACCTTGGATTAATATGAAAATATCTCAACAACAATAGCTGGATAGCCATGGAATTTTGTAAAGGCATTCATGATGTTTACAGGATGAACTTTGGTGATCTGGGAGGTTGACTTTTGTGGTTTTAAGTAAAATGTCTACATAACTACTGAATGGAATGTTATAAAATTTAATAAATGCTTGTATGTGTCCCTCCTGATGAATAACAACAATGTTGGTGATCTTCAAATTTTTTCATTAACTTTAATTTATCTATTAATATATAACCAAATACCTGCAAAAGTACTTTTTGCTTAATTTTAATAACAACTTTTTAATAACAACCACAGGGGGCAAATGTTGCTCCTGGCTTTGGGAACTACATTGGCAACCAAACAGGGCTGATACATGGGCTGTTATTAACAATGAACAAAGATCTTTATGTTAGCATTTGCTATACGCTAAAGCTACACTAACCTGCTAACGCTAATCCACTAATGCTGATCTTATCACTAATCATGTTGCAGTAAAACAAATAAAATTAATGATGAACGTTTTCGTTTGGTCTAGATGGTCACAATAAAGCGCCCCCTGGTCCTCAACATTAACCGTTTTTAGCTCTAGAACCATCATAGAGTTGGTGCTGCTCTAGAACCAGTTTTTCTATCCAAGAGCAAGTTCTGTGGCAGTCAAAATGCAAGGAACTGGTTCGTGATGGATTACCTGCCCAGAAATTGCCTCAAAAAAAGTCTCCCACAACAGCTGAGGTTAAGGAGTGATCCCCAAGGTCTGTATGAAGAAAGTGACCTGAAGCACATGATTCTTAATGTGAACCCTGGTCCTCAGTGTCGAAATCCTCAGATTTGTATGCACACCATTTACCCCAACCTTCTCCCGATGACTAGTGTTACGACCCAAATTCGCTCCCGACTTCAGAAAAATGTTGGCAGTGAACATAATCCAAGCAGCAATTTCCCCTCAAAGCCTCAATGGTTAAACAAATAAGTAGTATATAAATGTAATTTCAAGCAGAGAGTGCAAAGAGACTGTGAGCAAGTATAAAGTATGTCACAATGTTTGTGCAATACACTTCTGCACAGCTATTTTTAACTGAAGTATTTCCACACTCTGATGATGTACATCTTGCTGTTGGTGAGCTCACCTGAAGCTACGGGGTCTTATCTGCCTCTGCTCCGATTTCAACCCACAAAAGTGAGAGTGCAGCTCAGAAGTGCCTCAGCAAAGCATGCAGTTTTGAGTTACGGCTAGGATGGTAATGGAAACTCCTTCAGGTTATATTGGACGCATGAGTTTTCTCATCACACCAGCGAGCATGGTAATAAAGTCGGTACAGGCGAACCTGGAGGGGCTGCGGTGATTGTGGGAAATCAGGGGGATGGTCGCTAAGGTTACTTAAGGTTTGAAATGATGATGTAAGAAGCAAGAGAAAACAGTGTGCTGCCAGATGGAGGTATGGCTGAGTCCTTGGTGGACAGTGGAAACTAGAGGCAGGAGGAGTTTTCACAGTGCCGTGTTGAATGTGGTGTTTTTGTGTGAATTAGATGTTGTCCAGACTTGTGAGGATTTTCTAATTTCCTGTCGAAAGAATGATGTTGTCTTATGAAATGTTCAGTGTGACACGTTCTGTAAATGCATGACATTCTTGCAAAATTAAATTCTCCCAGAGAAAAGACAAGCCAAACAATGGTGTAGCATAGTTCCTATCAAAGCAAGAATAATGCAGGTGCAGATAAGCCGGAGTACATAAACCAGAACAATGGGATAGACTCACCTTGGTATTTGTCATGGTGGCATGACTAAAGTTACAGAAAGCTGGTCACTTCTCACTTAAAATATAAAACATCTTGAATATTACTCTTCACATCTGTATTATCGCACACTATTTTTCTCCTTTAACAAAACAACATTCAGCCTAATGTGGCAAAGAGACCGTCTGAGCGAGCTGAAAAAGCATTTCAGAGAAAAGCGACTGCAGCTTCACCAAGTGTATCAGCCAGCCAAGCATTGATAGCCTTATCAGAACACTCCACAGAGAGCTCACAGCCAAACTTTTCACATCAGTGTGCCGCTTCTGTTGTTTTTATGTTCAGTGGAAAGACAGAAAGTGCGTATGTGTCTGCGTGAACGAGAGAGAAAGGGAGAGACGGACAGACAGGCAGAGATAGATACTCTATAATGAGTTTCCATAAAGCACTCAGTGTGCCATCATTGTCGTGATTTTATGAATTCATCATAAAAGAGTGAGTAAATGTCACCGCTGAAGGTAATAGAAAGGGATGCTGCGTTCAAAATGAAAGGTAGAAGAGTAAGAGAATGGAGAGGAAGGGAAAAAAAGGAAATTGTAGGGGCTCCTGCGATGATTCGGCTGATAACAAAAGCCATGGCTGGTGTTGTTCATGTGTGCCGTCGTTACCCGGGGACTTGCAGAGATAGAGGGGGTTCACTGGGAGAGAGCTGGCCATGTCTCTAAATAAAACACGACATTGATTTATGAGTGTGAGCCTGCTACGAGTGCAGCAGGTCTCTACAATACTCACACAAACACACACACACACACACACACACACACACAATCACAGTGCAGTTAAACCACTGACTAGACTCTTGCACTGTACATCTCAGCAATTCCACTTTACTTCCACAGACAGAGCACCGCTCTGGGCACTGCTCTTTTTTTACTTTTTTTAAAAGGTTTTTATTCATTCCACAGCTACCTTCTTCTTAAATTCCAAAATACTCTTCGGCCACAATAAAATGAACTTCAAAGCTGAGAAATTATTAAATTAATGAAAACCTGTCACTCCGCATTCTCCGTTTGAACATGAAAGGTCTGTTTGTGTAAAAACGATTGATACTGTGACGGCTCCGTCCCGCCGCAGTGAAGTTTAAACACAGTAGTGGTGAGTAGGTTCTTTGCTCGGCCAGCAGCAAATAAACAGCAAGGAAGTAATAAATTCTCCCTGGAAGTGCCTCTTTATGAAGTCACAGTTATGAGTTGTTGATGCTGTATTAATACCACTACTGTTATCGTGCTGTGCGGCTGCTGCGCCTGTGTCTCTCTTATGTACCGTTTTAATGAAAACCAAGGGTGACAAGGTTTTACTAGTGTAATGTTTATTGTATGTGTGAGACAAATGAAGAGAAGCTATAGAGTCGCAGCAACAACGCTCATAACTTTTTTAATATGACTCTTTTGTGCTGCTGCAAACAGTTATCAACTCCGAAAGGTCAAAAGTGTGGGCAGGATATCAGTGCGGCCTGTGGAACATGCTACACTAAACACAATGACTTCAGGGGTTCTTGCAGCTTTCATTTCAGAGCTCACCACATTAGCAACTGGATATTTTAGGACAGTATATAAACTACAGAGTCCTTCGGGACAACAGCACCTGTGTTTTTAAAGTTTATATTCAGGAATACTTCCATAGTAAAGAAAAAGCCATGCTGAACTTGAGCTATCTCAGGTTGAAATAACAGATCTTCATGTTCTTCACATTCTGCCAACCTGGTGTGAAAGCAGCATTTGGCCAAAATAAACTGGAGCTTTTGGGAGCATTTGAGGATTAACCAGGACAATGAGAGGCAGCTGGACAATGTGAGTCCAGGAGGATTCAAGACCTGTGATGCAGAGGACTCATCCTTGACAGATATTACACTATTTGTTGTCTACTTTGTGTGACCTCGGGTCTGCTTGTATCGGAAAGCCACTTTGGAGCAGAACCAAGTGAAAGAAAAGCAACTCCCGTTAAGAAGTATTTTTAGATTAATGATGTATGATTACTGTCTGATTTTTTTTTTTACCCAGCAGTACTTTGAAAAGCTCACTCTGCGATCCATTAAATTAACCAAAGACCTTTTAAATGAGGCAAATCAAAGAGCGAGCTAACAATTAATACAGCTCTGAGAATAGCATCAGCTGAGCTGACACAAAATCCCAAGCTCAGTAAAGAGCAGTGGTCCAGATTAACATGAAAACTTTGAGGGAGCAAAAAGGAACAGAAAGAAAACTTTAGCATACTGGGAACGAAACATCTCCTCTGCTCATATATCTACTTTTTATGATCAAAGGTTTGGTAGACTCTAGTAGGTTTATGTAAATACAATATAGTGTTAGGAAGAACTTTTATCTCGTTTTAAATAACATGCCAAATGAATCATTGTTAAATGTGTTTTGCTTCCAGCAAAGGTTTTGTTGATGTCAGGAACCAGAAACACACACACACACACACACACACACACACACACACACACCTCAAACAACAGCTTGCATGTGCTGTCTGTGATTTCTGCTCGTTTCATCCCTTTGATCAGGCAAAAATAATTCCAAAATGGATATGAGGTGTTTGAATCTTTTGCCTAATATCTGAAGAAGAAAAAGAAAAAGTCTACTTTAAATGGATGCTGGGTGGAATAAAACAACAAAAAAAACAAAGCAGCCAGAGTTGTCAGCAATTCTACAATCAGTGCAGACATTATGGAAAATTAGCCAGAGTAGAAAGATGGGAAAAGGCAGGGTGGATCGATTCTTTTAATGTTCTGAAAGCTGAAACAATAATTATGCTTTTATTTTTGGGATTTCCAGCACCCTGATTTCTTTTCTTACAATTTTTCTTTTTCTTTCAGATAGAGAATGACTGCATGTATTACTCCTCCAGTATAGAGCTGGTGTGATTTAATGAGCATTATCTCTGTGCAAGCTTTATCATTTTGTTTTCAAACTTAACAGAAACTGCTCTTCTGAAATGGCATCCTTTAATATGTGAGATTTCAAAGCCACATTAAAGAAAGGTTGCTATTATCCAGTCTTGTTCTTTCTTTCCTTCTTAGATGGGAGAACTTCGGAGGATTCACGGCAGAAAACAATGGGACAGTCGACTTAAAGGTCTGCACAGCTGCAGGCAGACAAAGTGGATAGATTGGAAAAAGTCAGCGTCGTCACCTCTGTACCGGAGCTCGCTACTGCACTGTTCAGTTTTGTTAAAGCTGGGAAATGCTGTCCTTTACAGTTTCCTCAAAGAAACAAGGTGAGGATCACATATTAAAGGAGAATCACACAGAAAACACGATTTTTCAGTGTAGCCTCAGATACAAAACGAAATGTTGCAATACTACTATTTCCTTATGGGGAAAAATGTGTTCTCTAATAGAGTGGTCAGTCTATGCATGTTTTCATTACATTGAATCAGATATCAATAAACACAATACTCTAGATATACTATATGATAGGACTGGCTGATCTGGAGAAAAGCAAATATCACGTTTTTTACCAAATACCTCACTATGAACATTACAACATAACAACATATCATTGGTGCTTAAACAAGATATTTACACAATTAGATTTTTTAGTCTGGAATCTGCAGACTAATTTGTAAATGTTTGGCCCTGAACTTGAAACATGACCCACAACCAATCAGAGCTAGAAAGTACTCGACATAGTGTGAGTGACACATACAAGTTGGGGAGGTGCTTGGTCCATTTTCAAGCAGGAAAATAAAAATATTGCAGCAGGATCACAAATTTTCTTCAATTACAGCAAGAGTTACTACAATCTGAATCGTTTTGCATTGTTGGTGATTTGTGTTGAGTTTCATTAGTTGTCCTGGATATCAGTCATCCTATCAAGGCAACCTTATGCGAGAGGATCGATTTAGTTGGCCTGGCGGTCCCAGCCTAGGTGGAAAACTGTCTGAATAGGAAACAGACCAGAGGCATCTGCAAGAGTGAATAAAGCTAAATGCATTTGCATTTAGTGTTATTGAAGTAAAGAAGCCAAATGAGCTTAAACATACTGAAAACAAAGTCTCAAATGCTACTGTAACCAGAAGCAAAAGCAGAGAAGTTGTCCTCTATATTTGCTTCTGCATTTCTTTTCCACATTTTAGATGTGAAGTCATGATTCCAGACAAGTTTTTCCCCTATTTTTGACAGAAGCTAATCAACACCTGCTAGGAACCCAAACAATGACTTTCTCACACACATCTGATCCATTTTAGTCTTCTTACTTTGTATGCATTCACAAAATATCTGAGAGTTACTTTTTTTGGTGCAATTCACAACTAAATATCATGTTTCCAACAATGCTAAGACACCAGGAGGTTAACACGTAGAAAATAGATACAAACTTTGAAACATTATGCAAGGGCATTCTCAATCAATTCCCTTCTATTTTGGCTTAATCTATTCTTTAGCAAACCAAGCTTTATTAAGTCAGATCACTTTATGTATGTCTCGTGTGAGTGTGAGAAAGTCATCGACATTGTGTTCTCCCTTTCATGTCATGTCGTTTTGCCATGCATATTTATATTGTGGAAGCTGGTGAGAGATGTGCTTATATGAATACATAAGAGAGAAACAGAAGGGTCTTGTAGGTTGTCAAAATGTGTGCGACAGCAAGTGTGATGCTGAAAGTTTCATGAGAAGGACTTGGTTCTAAATCATATGGCTTGAATATTGGATCAGACAAGCAAAAGAAACAACCACTGTGGGAAAAAAGTGAACAATCATGATGTGTCAAAATCAACAAGCTCATGCTATAAACGTAATCACTTGGTTAGGGCTGTTATGTGGCACTGGTAAACACGGAATGCCACTTAGAGACTGTTTCAGTGCGTCCTCAGAGTCAGACTACAGCAGAGTCAGTCATTTGAACACGATGCCTATCCACAGCTCTCTGCTGCCAGCATTGCTCTGTCATGCAAAGTGGTGCCAACTTCCATGAAGTATTCAAAATCTGTTTGTACACTGTCAGATCCAGGAGAGTCAACCTGTGAGGTTCAGTTGTGTAAAGACTTCTTAAAATGGAAAAGAACAGAGGGCTCAGAAGGTGCAAAATAATGCAAACTGCAATAAAACAAGCATAAATCACCAGTGCCCTTTAGCTTTCAAAATCTAATTCATGAAAAGGCATTTGCATGTGTATTTTGGTCGCAGCAGATGAGGAGTTGAATTGTCTTTTTCAACAAGATCCAAAATGTGTTAGAGCTGAGTGGGCACATTTAAAGTAAGGCAGGTTATGTATATAGCGGGCTTTATTATGTATCTATATGCCACCAGCGCTGGCTCTACACACCACCTCCTCTTTGCTCGTCTCCTTGTCTCCTGTGCACCTACTCGTATATGAACAGAGCTCTGAGGGTTCACTGAAGATCACATCTGAAAGAGGAGCCACTGGTGCATACGCTATCGGGCCGCTCCATGTGTGTGTAGATGTGGCATTTGGAAAAAAAAAGACGAGCTTGCGTGTTAAAAAAAGACGAGGTCGAGGGAGGGGGGGGGGGCAGTCGAGCGACAAAAGTACGCCAGCGTACCATGCGCCAACAAAGTGCCCTGCGCCTGCCTGCTGCCTGGTGTGGGGAGGGAGATGCGACCTGTCAGAGAGTGAGGGGGCTGGCTGAATGACTTCACATCACCCTTTCAGCTCCAGCAACTTCCCATTTATATTGTAATGCAAATCCATGGCCTGTCCCAGATGGTGCTTTTCCAGCATCGTGGGTGCATAGAAATATGATTATTTATCCCAAGCACTTCTAAAGTCTTTAATGCACCCTCCTCCGTCTGCTTCTATCCCCTCCTTCCACTGGAAACGGTTTAAAGTCTGTGCAGTCTGATGCGTCACTCCCTAATGGTTAAAGGAAGGAAAAGAATAAACCAGAAATTTGGGGAGAATTTAACAAGGGAGTACCTGAGCGATTAAAGAAAAAACAGGAGGGAAACAAACCTGAGTGTATAAGTCATTGAAAATGGATAGGGAAGAAGTCGGATCATTTTCTTGACTGAGCATGAGGCCAAGAGGCAGACGCAGTGAGTCTCATGACTCAAAAGTGTTCTTAATCACCTCTGCTGAGAAAAATATCATGCACATATCAGTGCTGAACATCATGTTCCTGAAAGCACAGAATAAATTCACCCATCCCCGCCTGTGTAGGACATGGAGACAGCCTTTTTTTTTTGTTTGCTGCATACATCAAACAGCCTAGAACCTGTTTAAAGATTTTTTTTAAGATTGGACAGTATTTTGGAGCTGTTTTAAAGATATGACTGAAGTATAACAATAGATAATGGAACTTCAAGGGAGATTATATTACACCTAGGCAAGAGTTGTGAACATGCTGCCTTTGCAAATATATTTTATCCCCCCCTAAAATCATTTACAAGTCCATTTCCAGGCTTTTTAACATGACAGCACTTTGTAGTCATTCTTGATGGGATCATATAAGTGAGGTTATGCTGCAGAGGTTTCTGTGTGAGAAACAGGCACATCCTGAGGGACCGAGTGCTGTGTATTGCAAGTCGCGATATTGTCAGCATTTCTATGCTTTCATCATAATACCTTCAGCCATACGCCAGCCGTCTTCGAAGCATTTACGTAGCACTTGACACTACCTACACAGAGTAATTAAATCAGACCAACTGTCTGACCTCTGTCACCTCATTATATTATATGTTCTGAGAAGAATGTGTTTCTCTAACTTCGGTTGCCTTGGCACCAAGTTTGGATGAAGCGGAGGAAAGAGAATCACTGATTTATGAGGAATACTTGAACACTACAGCAGAAAAAATGTGCATGTGGTGCAGCAGCGTGAGGCCACAGTTTTGTAATTACACATCTCTCTTTCAGTTGAAAAAGGAAATAAACCTGTATTTTGTCTCGTCTGCTTCGTCCCAACAGTGTAACACAAAGGTACAGTCTGTCTGTTCATGCCACTATAATTTCTGTAATAATATCTTTATTGGGATTGCACAATATTGAGACTACTGCCCTTCGTTTTCTGCATTAAATTGCCTTCTCCTAGCATTTATAGTCCTTATACAAATTGCAATAAGTTTGCACATCAACACAAATATTTTAACTTGGTATTAAAATTAAATTTGTATTTGTACTGCACCAAGTGATTCTGACACTTCCACATGCAAATTAATGGGAAGTTGGTTTTAACATGACTGCACCACATTACTGAAATATACTGTATACATTCTTTTGCCTTTTCACATAATGTTTTTATATTAAGATTGATCCTCACTCTATATTCTCAGTCTTAGCAGTGTCTTTCCATGCTGTTAGTTTTATTTACTGTTTTTTTTTTTCTTTTTTTTTTTGCTGCAGAAACTTCTCTAATGACCTCAGTATGATGGAGGTTAACAGAATTTTGTTTTTGCTGCACGAGATATATATAAAAAAACAATTTGAGAAAGTCTACAATTTTTCAAAAGCAACATCATGATAACTGAGGATCATCCAAAAAGCCTGCCATCAACAGTTTCCCTTGCAGCTATTTCTTGAGCAAAAAAATCCCCAATGAAAACTTTTCAGTTAGATCTATAAATAAGCTCTACTGGTTCCTAAACTTATAAATAAAGCATTATTCCAGGTTTAAGATGTTTATTGGGTTCAACAGTTTATGTGTGTCAGACATCCATAAACAGCCGATTAATCACAGTGACGTGCAGAAGTACAGTCAGCATGTTGACCCTTTGGAGATTCTCTGTAAATCTGCATGCAGCTGGCAATAATAAACATGTCTTAAGTTTTCTCAAGCTTTCCAAATAGAGCAAATTAAAGGCAATCTAACTTTGAGCAAATGTAAATGGCTTAATGGAGCCATCCCCTGTAATTGCTCCACTCATTCAAGCATTCATTAAGTGCTCGGGAGGTTGGCTACTGTGCACCGTTTATACAGAAAGCTCAACAGAGTCTGCCCTCATTTTAGATTCTTAGTTTTATTTTCCGAGAGCAACATACTCACATATATACAGCCTCTATATAGGCACCGGACATACATTTTCACCACTGATCTGTTGCTCACTATCTTAACTTCTGCTCAACACAGACGGTGAATAGTTATTCATGGTTTCATTTACCCGTGCTGGAGCTGCAATCACAGAGCAATCTAAACATGGCTCAGATGCACTACAATATGCCCCGGCGTTCCCAAAGAGAGAACAAAATGAAGGCAAACTGACGGTCATGAAAACTTCCAACTCTGCATAATGTGCGGTGAATTTCATCACTTCTAAAAGCACAAGCAATCAAATCCATTTCAGCTCCCTTTCACATACCTGACCACAACACAATCTGCTGAATAAAACACTGCGCACTGCTTCAGCTGGAATCACAGGCTCTCTTGCTGATCAGGCCTTTGTTTTGGTTGTCGTTTCTATTTTTTTTGTTTTTTTACACTTTCGAATACAAATGCTTGTTCTTTTCACAAGAGGTAAGACAAAACAAACATCTTTATTCGATGATTCGGCCATCAAGAGATTGTGTTCGCCACGTCTGGCCTGTTGTCATTCCACATCACTCTCCAAACGGTTTACCTGCCCACACAAAGAGCAGTAGTTGGCCATAAGCCTGGATGGTCCCCATAGTTTCATGTTGTTCGCCATCTGTGCTCAAGGCAAAACCTCACTGCGGCCATTATAGCGAAGGGCCAATGAAAGAGATGAAAGAGATGAGCCTGGGAGGTGACTGGGAGGTTAATGCTGCAGCGACTCTGCTCTGCACATTTAGAGGGAAAGACACAAAAAAATTAAGTTTATAAAAGAGGAGAATGGCAGGTGAGTGCGCGAAGGATCAATCGACCGTTTCCTAAGCCACACCCCCTTAGTTACTGTTGCTATTTCTGTCAAGCTTTCTGTTCTGGCAGTTAACTGCAGTCCTAAAAAACGTCCTCAACTATGTTAACAAAAAGACAGAAAAGTAATTCTACTATGGATGGAAAGAGAAAAAAAACTACAAATTGCTGAGGAATGAAGACAGCAGCATCCTAACCAGCTAATGATCTATGTTATCTATAGAAGATGTGGGAATATAGGAGCATCGGGTAAAAGCCCTTGTATTTAAGTACATTATAAATAAAAATTTAATTGTAATATAATTTGCTCGAAAATAACCCTTGGGTGGTATGAAAATTTAATGTATAACACCATTCTTGGAGGCAACACAGGTTTAAAAATTTTTCTAATAACACAGGATGTAATGTCTCCAGCCTGCAGAGTTGGGGCGCCCCAGTGGCTCATCAGTGGAGCACATACCACTGCAGGTCTCTCCTCTATCTCCCCTTCAATCTGGATCTCTCCCACTGTCAAATTAAAATAAAATAATCTGATTTTGTAAAGTTAGAGTTTAAACTTCCTTAAACCAAATAAATAGCAGTTACTCTGTTCTACTGTCCTTCTTAAGTTTTTATACACTCTAACATGTAACTGCATCGTGCAGTTAGCGTCCTTCATTTGCCTTTGGGATGACTTTGGGATTTGTACTCTTCAGTAAAATAATTAGCCTAGTATGCTAACGATAGCAGCTTGCATAAGGGCAGACAAGGACTCAATAATCAATGATTTATTGTCCAACCAACCCAGTACCAAGTACAAAATCTTCTCCAGTCAAATAATGCGCATTCAATCATTTCTTGCATTGGCCGGGAAGTGTCAGGCGATTTGCAAATTTAAAACGCTTTGCAAAAGAAAAAAGCATGGATGCCTCTAGCCACAGCACAAACGCAAAAGAGCCGCAACACGAACACAAAAGATCGACAACAGAAGTAAAATTACAACAGGGGTATGCTTCTCCTCTGCTTTTGTTGTAAGTTTACTTCCGTTGTCGATCTTTTGCGTTTGTGTTGCTGTTATTGGCATTCAGGCTTGTTTTGAATTTGCAAATCGCCTGACACTTACTAGCCACCATAAATTCTGTACCAAGAGAGAGAAAGCAATAACTATTTGTATCATTCGGCTTTCAGCCAGTCACTGCAAGCCTTCTTTAGTCTAATGCAATGTGTGATTGGACCACTACCATAGAAGCTACAGCCTATGCAGTCTGTGGTGGAGTCAAGCATGGTGTGTTTGTGTAATGTATCACTGTGAAAATCGTTTGACTGGGGAGTGGATGGGAGTGGTGGTGGCATTTTACACGGTTTAATTCCTCCATTGAAATGTCGGTTCTCTGATGAAGAAAAAAAAAGTATCAAATGACTTATTTTATTGGTATTGATACCTTTTAAGGGTAATGGCATCATAATTTTATTAAATGATACCCAGAGCTAGAGCAGACAGACTAACTGTTTAATCCATCTTTAACACTTTTGCTGTTTTTTTCATTGAAACTTAACACTAAAACTCTTTAAATGCAAACTCTTTGATACTACTGATCCATGCACACAGCTGAAAAGTCTAAAGCAGACAATCAATTGGTCAAAATCTAAGGAACAAACGAAATTCTAGGAGACTGAAAGCTGATAACTAAATAAAGATACCAAGGTACCATAATAATCCCAAAATGCAACAAAACAAACTTTAATCTATAGTAGTTTGATGCCTGCAGCTTGGACCACAGTTGTTCTTTTATTTTGGGAGGTTTGATCACCGAGAGCCCGGGCAAAGTGAGAGCATGGTGCGTCCACTGCACAACAGGAAGTGCAGCATCACCATCTATTGGCCGGAGCTGCAAAGACACTCTCCGGAGCCGTAACAACAGCTGCCTTTTACACAGTGCCTGCTCTCACTGTAGACACACATTGCGCCTACAAACACCACTTTCAGAATCAATTACTCACACACCACAGGTCACAGAACAGTTCATTACTGTTCAATTACCAGTGAATGTTCGATAGCGAGCTCATTACAGGGGGAAAGTTTCAACCTCAGTGCCAAGACAACAGGAGAGCAAGTATGACATTTTAATGATAGTATTAAAAGATGAGCAAGAGCTGAGTGCAAACAAATAAATTAAAGCAAATCATGATGAGCTGTAGAAAATGAAATAGAGAAAGGAAAAAGCAACTTTGGCAGCATTGTAACTAACGATGAAGCTGGCTTCTAATTGTATCGATCAACTGTATTCCATTAGCCCAACGTGCCATTTATCTCATTGAGATCCATAATATCATGATGATCTCTGTTAAGGCCATTTTAGCAGCACAATACTTTAAGAACAAATGGAGAGGCTGCATGTTTTTTCCCCAGTGATTCATACAGGTAGTTCAATTCTGCATTCCCGTCGATTGTGATTCACTTGAGAGACAGTCTGCAGCACTCTGCTGCGGCTAATTAGGTCACACTTGACACACCTTTTCACGTCTTTCTCCCTGGCAATTATTCTAGCTGAACCCACTTCTGGTAAATAGAAAGTTTACTCCACCACTTCTTCCAGACTTGGATTTAATGTTTCTTTTTCTTTACTTTGAGGAGATTTCTTTCCTTGTTCCCCCAAATTCCCCAGATTCCACCGTCTGCCTCCCAAGTGGTAAGCAGCAGCACTTGCTTTAAGTTTCATCAGATGAAATTTGACTAGGTGGCAAGAACATGAAAGAGAGGACTGAAATGACAAAAACACTTCCGAACTCAACACTCATCATGCCCTCGTAGTTGATTAGGTAACATCCATGCAAATGTACTTCAACACTGAGACCTCTTGCAGTGTTTCACAGAAACACAGTGCGGTCGATCACAAAATCAATTAATTTCCTTCAGCCCCAACAAAGAATTTCAACAGAATGAAAAAAAATCTCCCTTTCTTTTCTTAGATTTGTATTTGATGTTTTAGCAACATATTGTATTTGTCTTTTTATGTTTTGCCATTCAACACATCTCACATCAACACATTCAAACCGTCTCCGGTTGGCAGTTAATTTTCTTTGGGATGAAAAACACAAATGTTCTCCAAAAGGTTTATTTATTTATTTAGCCTGGCCATGAAAGGATATACTGGTAAAAGCAACATTAAAAATTCCTGCATTTAAAGTCGTGCAGCATTTTGAACAACAGAACACAGTTAAATAAAAGGACCTGTGTTCTGCAGAAAGAGCGGCACTAAAATCATGCATTCGCTTATTTAAAATAATGACATTATTAAGTCATTATTAGTGCATCAGTGCATTAGAAGCACTTTATAATAATGTGTGTGTAACATGTTAAATGTCCTTCAGCTAAACACTGTTTGGGTAATGAAGAAAAGAGATTTGTAGCCAGTAGTGCAACACTGCATGGCATTGTAAGTTATACCAAAAATAAATAATGTTAAAGTTCATATATGGAGTCTTAGTACTTGAACTCTCTCCACTTTGTATTGAAATGCTGAAGAGAAATTTCACCAAGGGGTAGGCTTACATGAAGTTTTGTCCTGTTAACAGATAGATTAATGAAGTAAAGTGAAAAGAGCAATTGTTTTCATCTGAAATTATCAAAAAATGGAAAACAGAGTAAAATGATAAATTTGTATTAAAGTTCAGTACTTGAGTAAATGTTCAACATCTGATGCCATAGTAACAGGACTACAGAAGCATGCCTGCATTGCCTCATAAAAGGTGCATGAGTAGATAAAGGGTTCATATGCATCATACTTCATAAAAGGCCCTGTGGCTGAGATAAATCATCTGTGTGATGTTGGTATTGTCATCTTTGGACAGAGAGGCTTTGCTTCAATGTGAATGGAGCCATTCCATTCCATCTTTAACAAAAACAGAGCTCCAAATATAAAAGTCAGAAACCTTGGGCTGTGCATATTAATGACCTGTAATAGATTCTCATCATGTCAGACATACAAAGCAGTATTTAAATGATATTCAATTAAATCCAATAGCCTTTATTTAGATCAAACCATTATAGGGAAACAATTATATAGACCTGGGAGTCATTTTTCCTGTGGCAGCGATTTTTTTCCAGTGTATCCCTGGCAGTATTGCCCTCCATTTAGAGTCAAGATGTCCTCTGCCGACTTCTGTCACAGCTCCAAATGTCAATGTGGTTGAAATTTGTTTTTGTTGTGTTAAAACCTTCACATCACAGCATTTAATAAACTCAACAGCAATGTCTTTCCACAAGCAATGTCTCAGTTATTTTAGATAATCTACATACCCTTGATAGAAAAAATCTGTATGATTACGTGGCTGCTGCTTCTAGCCGATTCAGGAAACTAGGTCACCTTTTTAACAATAGGGGCTATATTTAAATGATCTGTAGCATATCTTAAAGTGCATTGTGCTAGTGCATTTAAGGGTGTGTCTCACTACATTTTTTCTTGTCATACAGAACATAATTATAGTATTGGACATACTATGACTCTGGGTATAATCTCTCTTTTCCTTCTTCATAGTGGATAAAAAGTCTGTTTTTATTCCCTAGGTTAAAAAAGGATTCATGTAAATATCAGGATGATTATATTTAAGTGGGTTTTTATGAGTTGGTATAAATGTTACATGTATAAATGTGTTTTGAAAAATTGGCATATGATATCATCTCACATTGATTGTATGTTATTATGTTTCGTTGTACAATTATTGAAACTTATAATTTGACGAAAGCGAAGATTCACACCCCTATTGGACACACACTCAACTGCATCTGCATCTTGCAAACAGTGGGTGATGCACGTGAAAATTAAAGCTTTGTTGGTCTGAAACCCTGAGGGCTGCACTGTGCAGCCAAGTCTTGGTGAGTGGCTAAAGGTTTCTATCTTTTATCCCTGTTGCTGTGCAGTGTGCAGCTCTCAGAAAGTGGAAGTTTTTGATGGAGCGAAATTATCACTTCTACATTATTATGAGTGCTGTATTCCTCTGACAGTTGCTATTAGCTGCTATTGTTGCGGTGAAGAGAAGGATGACAGATCAGGCTCATGATAAGCCTGTTATCAGAGCGATTAATGCAGTCATTATGTAAAAATGATAATGGCTTTTATTTGTCACAGCAGAAATTACTCAAACAGGTTTATTTGTTAGAAGCTTACTCATTAAGATATCTTGCATCAAAGCATAAAATAATGTGTATTAAAAACAATTATATTTTGGAGAAGTGTGAAAAAACAGCAACATGAATATATTGCGAGACTGAAAGCCATAAATCAAGCAGGAGACAATGAAAGTGTCAAAATGTTGAATTATTTCAGAGAACATTGCATGTTTGATCACGGCTTTGAATCTTCCATGAAAGCACATTTCCTTCTTCAAACGCTCCCTGCAGAGTGTGGCCTCACAGCGCAAAATAAGAGAGAGAGAGCGACAACAGAAAGTTGGCTGGCAAGTACCGGCTCCCCTGGCGTCTTTTCCAGCACACAGCCAAGATGGCCATATTGTGTCTCTAAACAAATCGAATGGTTGGCACTGTGACAAGCCAGCCTCTGTGGGGTTCAGATTCACCGAGTCAGCACGACTGAGCTCCTTCATTCCCAGGTCACTGCATGCAGCAGCCAGCAGGGAGCCTCAGCCGTGTTTACTCAACTGCTGGATGGCGACTGCGTCATTAGTCTTTTGGCTGCTGTTTGAAAAAATAAAACAAGAAGCATTGATTACTTTGTGCTGCGTTTTTTTAAACTCAATGCAGTCTGTCGCCAGTTCTTTCCAATTCATTAAGTTATATTCTGACTAAAGGTTCCTGCTGGGTTGAAACTGAGCCTTTTTTATATCATTTAAAAGGATGGAGGTTTAGCCACAGGCTCAAGGGTTTCACTGAAAAGATCTCTGTAGCTTCTCAGACACAAACTGTCACAACTCACACACGCTAAACTTTTAAAAAGGTTGTGAATGTCTTGACTAACATCCAGCTTTATATCCAATCTATAAGCATATAAATGAGACAATAGAACAGGAAGCTGGAACCCTTAACCTTCTGCCATTATTCCTTGAGGATTAACATCAACTATTAGTTTAACAAAATATCATACTTGCTGATTAATCAGTCAGTACAATAATCAATTAAACTGCTAATTTTAAGCGAACCAATCAAACCACCTTGCTGTCATATGAAAAGTAGATACCAAACACATTTAAAATTGGTCTTATTCCACTGATGTATGGTCAACTATTTACCAGTTTTGTTAGTCTGGTTTGGGTTGTCTGCTTTAAAACAGATGTGTACATCACAGTCGACAGCTTGCATTGACCTGTGATTGGGTTGGGCAGATGCGCTCGGCAGGGCCTCGATACCGCGGCTCACTACAGCAAAGACTCAGCCTCCAAATGACATCACCAATGATAGATGATAATGGCCAGAACAGGAAAGCAAAAACATTCGAAAGTGCTTGACAAACGTCTCAAATCGAGTCCGACGACAGAAACTGAATCAGCAGCTTTCTGACAGCTTGTGAATACTACAAACGTTTATATTAGGTATCAAAAAGACTGTATGAGGTTTATGGACTCTAGAGTACTGCAACTGATGGACGGACCAAGTCAAAGTCCAGATTTGAATCCTATTGAACAGATTTGAGATTTAGATTGAGCACACAAAAGCATCTAAAGCAAGTCTGTGAGAACAGCTACAAATGATTTGGAACTCAATAACAAAAGAGACTCTTGCAAAGTACATAGAAACTATTCCAGCAAGAATTGAATCAGTTATCAAGGCCAAAGGATGCCATAAAAATATAAAGTTTTTGGTTAATTTGTGTAAAAAACTTAGTCACTTTAGTTTGTTCTTTGCCAAATAAATAACAATAGTTTCATTTTTAATAGATTTTTGTAAGATTTCTTGAGGGTTTTCTTATTTTGTAGGAGTTCTAATAAATTTGTAAAGCACTATTTATAGAGAAACGC
>JAOWBC010001714.1:18689520-18700842 GCA_028566105.1 Hypoplectrus providencianus
CACCTAATGTGCAGGTTTTTGGACTGTGGGAGGAAACCGGAGTACCCGGAGTAAACCCACACACCCACGGGGAGAACTTGCAAACTCCATACAGAAGTGCCCGGCCCTGGATTCGAACTTGCGACCCTCTACACCAAGCACTCTTGCTGTAAGGCATGAGTGCTAACCACTGCGCCACCGTGGGGCCTGCAAGCAGTTCAATAAATACATAAATAAATAAAGGCACTTGGATGTATGCAACACACGTTTATGATCATCAGAGTCAGATCTGAATCCATAGCGTTCAGACAGGCATTTGATGTGAAAGGCCATAAAGATTTGGAGTTAAAGCTTTTGATGTGTGCTTTCTTTCAGCTACCAGATGCTAAATGGAGCAGATGCTTTAAAATTGACCCATTATGGGTGTCACACAAGATTTCTTTGTCATCTCAAGACATATCCGTTTCCATACATGTGGGGGAAGAAAAAACACAATCACACACAAAAACATTCTGCTTTGAAATATTATTTATTAATTTTTACAGGGAAAACATGATAAAAAGATATATAAAGCAAATAAGAGGCCTAATGTTGCTTCCCAGCATACTACATTTCTCTAATCAAATCAATTTGCAGTAACACTGAGAAAATTATAGTTATTTCTCTAAAAAAAAATACTGGAAACTTCTCCCATTCTGATGATTCTCTATTTGTTATCCATTTCAAGATCATTCACTTTAGCTGTCGATGAAGACCTCTACTTTGTTCCATGTCCTTGGGATGAAAAAAAAAAAACTCTTGCAAAACCTTTAAAGAAATGTGCAGAAAATAAAATTACTACATAAGACGGAGGGATTCTTCTGTGACAGGTTACCATCTAATTGGGAAACAAACATCACATCTTTTTGTTTGAGTCCAACTCAACTCATTTCACTTAAACACATATATTTTATTCAAGGAAAACCAAATGAGACTAACATGTAATGTGGCCCTTATATCACACCATGTTGAATAATTTATAGCTGTTTACGCCCCTGTGTTATTAAAGTTTGGGCATCTCTGCTGTAATCCATCAGTGTAAACTAATTGTGTCCTGGTTTTGTGCCAATACATTTTTTTTTCTTTTCTTTTTTTTTGTAGCACTCAGGCAGTTGGTTTGATAACTGGTTCCCGGAAAATTAATAAGTGAATCGATGTATTCAGTAGGAAAAATGAAGCCTAATTTGTATTAGAAATGATAGCTACAAATGTTGATTTGACAGACATCGATTATCTTATTAAATTATGGAAACAAGGCCAGTAAGCGAAAAAGGCTCTGTGGATAATGGAAGCACAGAGCAGCAATGCACTTGGAGGAATCATCAAAAACCTGGGTTACATTTGTATTTTCCCGTGAATCCCTTTGACACAATGATACCTGACACTTAGAAGGATGTTGGTTGTTGACCTCTGCTGGTAAGACGAGATATTAGACTAAATTAATGTAGCTGAGAAATTAAATGGAGTACATTTTGCAGGTCAGATCCATACACATGGGTCTAGTATCGTTAATAGCGCCACTATACCAAAGAAGTTCATCTGTCTCATGTGGGATCACATATTTACAGGTAAATAATGTCAGGTGGTTACAATATGGTTTCAGTCACTACTGGGTTCATACAGCATAAAATTACAGCCGTCAGCTAAAAAGCCAATTAGACTGCTCTGCTGAAATTCTGAGGGCCAGTCAAAATACCACAAATATCTTATAACCTCCACCTGCTCCGTCAGCTTAAATTTATGTTAAAATCAGAAAGGCTCACTTTTAATGAGTCACATTAAAATGTATCATGCCATTCGTAGTGATTTTGTTATGATTTGTGTTGTCAGCACTCACAATAGATCTAGCAAAATAGCTATCCTTGTTCATTTTGATTTTAATTAATGTAAATTTTTAAACATCTGTCTATTGACATCAAAACTGAGGCTTCTCATTTTGTTGATGAGTAATGACAGTGTAGTTTCAAAATGATTTCAACCAAAATGCTGGCCATTTCATACACATTGCACCTTTTAAAGGTGTTTTCCTCACCTGAATATCAAATGGGTGTTGTACGCTGCTGTACAGATTGTAAAACCAAATGCAAATTTGTGGTTTGTTAGCTACATAAATATGTTTGGCTGGACTTGTTTGTTCAGCATGTGTAAGCTACAGTAGTTCTGTTAACGGATTGGAGTTTAACAGCCCCCTAACACCATGAGATCCCAGGTTTAGACTTTCATGAAGCTTTAATTCCTACAGCTCAATGTATCCACAGAGGGCTGCAGGCAGACACATCAATTCCATAAAAATAATGAAGCAATTCCTATCCATGTTGCTATAAAAGCAGACATCGTGTTTGAATGAAATAAGATGAACGTCAGTCAGTCCACTGCTGCATGTACACACACTGCCCTCTAGTGGCTGCATTAGTCTTTGTGATTTGCCTTATCTAACCACCTGTAGAGGGCCCCCTTGTCAAAGTTATTGTATCTGCATTCTCCTCCCTTTTCTCTGTCATGAAATCAGACAGAATGATGAAAATCCTGTGCATCTGAAAGAAAACAAACACTTTTAATCTGACTTGTTGCACACAGCGAAGGACGGCTGAGAATTAGAGCCTGTGTGATGTGACAATGTAAGGAAGAGAGGAAACATTTCCATCCCCGAGCAGCCAGAGCAGATGGCATTTCATAACCAATCACCATTTCAGATTCTATTGCCCAATCAGTTTTACATTTATATGTAAAGTAGCTTACTATTCCAGCAGATCAACAGATGGCCCTAAATGTATGCTTGGGGACACTTATGTAAAGACTTCATGATTTCTGTTCCTCATTTCGAACGAAAAACAGATTTTAAAAATAGCAAGGGGAGGCTATGTGCAGATGTTAAGACACATGATGTGATTTTGCTTGGTGGCAGTACAGAAAGTGTGACGTTAAATGACTTGAAATATTAGATGCACCCTTTGTGATGCGAGGTGTTTTCTTCTTTGCTTTCATTTCCTACACAGCCCAAACTGACAGGAATATGAATAGGAATAGGCAGAGCTTGAAGGGATAAAACAACAATGAATTAATTTTCAAATGGTGCAGGGGGTATTCAAAAAGTAATATAAAAATTGCTTTATATTTTAAAGAATGTTAAGGTAATTTTCCGTGCACAATGATAATAGTATTTTTCCTGCTTTTCTGTGTTTACTGTCATATTAAATTGATTACCTTTTAAATACATCTCTTAAGACTTTGAGAGGCTAGGATGGCCATTTTAATAATTTTCAAACATTTTATAGACAATTATAGACCAACAATTAACCAGTTTAACTGAGAAGATTATCAGCAGATAAATCTAGAATGAAAATAACCATTGGCTGCAGCACTGATCAATACACTGTTGGGTAGTTTAATACCAACCAAAAAAGATGATTAATTGTTTTATATGTAAAATCATAATGTGCAAATAAACAAGTAATCAATGCTTTCAAATTTCTTGCACTGAATTATGAAGTAGAATATTTGCATCAGAAGAATTACAAATGAGCATGAAAGAAAAATAATAGAGTAAAATACAGTATCTGAGGTTTTTAATACTAAAGTAAGTATAACAGTTCAAGGCCCAAACTGGTATTTCCGAATATTTAGTTACTTTCAAATTTAAAAAAAAAAAAAAAATCAAACTGAGAGAAACTGATGTGAGATAAACGTGGTTGAAATTAGATTACAAATAGCCTTCTAGTTGTCTTTCAACAGCATCAGTGACTCTTATTGAGTGTGAAGCATGTCACATATATTTATCCGGTAAATCTTTTTCACTTTTCAAGCGGTTTTTGCCCATTTCAGCATCCACAGCTTTGCTGTAATGGCTTTATCATCATGTCCATTTACTGTTTATCAATTAGTCACAATAACCCCTGCTACAATATTAAAAGTAGTACTACTGGCACATTTTTCCTTTGTGCTTCTGCATAAGTCCTATTTCTAGCAAAAACATAAAAAAGGAGGAAGACAAATGAACACAAAAGCTAAACAACGTCATACAAGTAATTGTTCATCATTCAGCAGATTTTGATGATAGAATAAAAACCCTGACACTTTTAATGGTCCTTTCCTTTGGTTTAATAAAACAATATAAGAGACTCACATCAAATCTGACTACAAGCCAAGTCTACATGGAAACATCACCTCCCTGACTGGAAAGTGACAATTTTTCCAGAATATAGGGAAGTTTATTCGTAACCTGCTACATACTTGTTGTGTGCTACATCCACCAGTCATGTAACAATCATAATCTCTTTACCTTGGAGTGCATTGATGCCGAACAATGCACTGAAAAGTTATTCTGACCACGATAAGTAATAAAAGGGTTTATTAAATTCACTGAGCTAAGAAGCCACATCTCTCATGTGCTTGGTGAAAGTTATTTAAGGCTTTTTTGATACAAAAGTAATATGACATCTTCGAGCTATGGCATGAAAAGTCTTGGATAGTCTGAAGCAGGAGCAGAGTCCACTGAGGATCATTCACATACCTTCACTGAACAGTTATACAGTCTTTAATAATCACTATATCCAAAATATTTTTGTTAAAATTGTAGATTAAAAGCCCAACTTTTGACATCTGTACATAGCACTCATGCATTCACATTGTGTGCTATACATTCTCTGTAGCATGCACTGCACTTTGCTGACATGCGAGGAACACAGCAGAATCACTAACATAAATAATGTCATGGCAAAAAGGGGATAAGCATTCTCATCCTTGCTCAACAAAGAGACATTCAATAGCCACAACAAACAACTTATTCGTTTAACAGAATCAGTGTCTTCTGACATGCACAAGGTGGAAACACAAAATACTGTGTCATTGAAAATACTGCTTACAGTCAGTGCAACACTCTCCCTCACTGTAGTGCTCTTCACACAGACTTTCTCCTCGAACGAGGGAACTCGCGGAAGCTATGCCCTGGTGAGAGCGTGCTCCCTGGGGAAGAGAGTCCAGTGTTGTCCCTGGAGCCTGGAGAGCAGCCCTGGATCCTGTAGGAGACTGAATTGTAGTAAACGGAATTGATATGGCAGCCGTGGTGTTCACTGTGAGACATTAGAGGACTATCACAAATCCCCAAACGGTAGCACACACAGGAGCAGAGGGAGCTGAGGCTCGACTCCGGCCTGCGTCTGTCTGCCTTGATCTGAAAATGCAGCCTGTGCGTGCAGGGGCTTCTTTGTCTCTCCTGGTCCTCAGCTGGGGAAGCAATAAGGTTGGTGCGGCTGGTTCCTTCCTCCATCGGGAGTAAGAGCGTGCTGTGGCTTCGACTGTGCACCACGTTGCTCCTGTTCCTCTCTCTGTGGCTGCCTCTGCTCTGTTCCCCTACGACGTGCACACCCAGAGCCCCATCCAAGAGGCCTCTGTCCCTCTTCAGTGATGCCCGCTCTTGAGCATCTCTCCGCTCATCCTCAGTGTTCATGGTGAGGAAGCGAAGCACCACCAAGTTCAGGAAGGCCCCAATAACAGTCAGTCCCACCAGGATGTACATGAAGCTGAAGGCCACGTAGGGTGTTTTTTCCTGGAGGTCCTCCTTTTTCTGTAGGGCTACAAAGTCCCCAAAGCCAATAGTGGTGAGTGTGATGAAGCAGTAGTAGTAAGCATGGAAGAAGCTCCATCCCTCAAAGTGGGAGAAGGCCGAAGCCCCAACACAGAGTGTTCCAATGCAGGACAGGAAGCCCACCAGGACCATGTTCTCCATGGACACCTCAGTGCGTCGACAGCCCAGGCACTGCTTCACCTTATGGAGGAGATAGCGGACAAATGTGTTCATCCTTTCTCCCAGGCTCTGGAACATGACCAAAGTGAGAGGAATTCCCAGTACAGCGTAGAACATGCAGAAGACCTTTCCTGCATCTGTGCCTGGTGCTGCATGTCCATAACCTTAATGCAGAGAGATGAAATGAGAGGGATAATGTGACGCATTCTGGAGCTACACTTGCATGAATCAGTCATCTTTTTTTTTCTGTTAGTCTGTAATCAATAATCAGTCATCCTTAAATGTTGCTTTAATGAAGAAAATATTAAATAAGTTAGAGAAATTAGAATCATGACATCAACTTACCAATCGTGGTGATGACTGTTATAGCAAAGTAAAAAGAACCAGCAAATTTCCACTGCCTCCCGGCGCGATGAGGTTCAGCTTGCAGCACCACTCGCTCGATTTCGCGGTAGTCGTCCTCGGAGAAGCGGTACTTCTTCTTCATTTCGTTGCGCTTCTGCTCCAAGATGCGTCTGCGGGAGCTCTCCGTCTCGGACTCCAGCGCGTCAAACACCGCGGCGCCGACCAGCAAGTAGGAGAACATGCAGAGGATGAGCGACAGGGTCCGGACGTTTTGCTTCTTCATCCTCAGTGGCGGCATGAAAGTCGGAGAGCAGATCAGGCACAGTTACAGGTGGTACGGCTCCTCAGCGTAGGCTCCACATTGGCGTTGCAGCCTGTTGCGTAAAACGTAGTAGCAGGAGAGGTGTGTAGGAAGAAATAAAAGCAGGGAATCTGTGATGCCAGGTTCAGATGTCTTGTTTATGTAAAGACGCGCATATCCTGCCGCGCGATGCTCTCGACGCGGTTAAGCGAGTGGTTTCAGCTTGCCTCCTCGCATGCGCATAGCAGTCCTGAATGAAAAGCTGTCTAATGTGAGACACATAGTATGCTTTGGCACCGATGTTCAGTCTTATCGCAGCTGTGTGCAACAAGTGAAGTCCCGACCCGACTTGGCAGATACCAATCTAGCATGCGGAGGAGGGGTCAGCACCATGGACAGCGACCAGCGGGGGCTCACAGAGCGTCAGAGGTGGAGACCTCCAGAGGCCGAGAAACACGGAGAGTCAGGGTTTATACAGCAACACACACCGCTGCAAAGGTGTCCTGAAATGTGTCTGTCCTCGGGTATGGAGGTGAAGTAAATAACACCCAAGAAGCATGTTGAAAATTATTTAAAATGTATTTGTTGTAATGCCACTGGATTAAAAAAAAAAAAAAAAAAAAACGTAAGAAGAAGAAGACATACAGCAAATTTATTTGAACATGTTAACGATATCCACTCAAAAACAAATGACTGCATGCATTATTGTTGTTGTCGTTGTTAATATAAATAAGTAATTACGTTTTAAAAATCAAGTCACTATTGCAGACTTGAAATAAAACGGAAAGAAAGGAATGAGAACCAATATGATATCAATGAAAGTATAAATACACAAATTTAATCTACATACCTGCCACTAAAAGTGAGTTTTAAGGAGCATTTCTTTTTAAATGACAGCAAGAAATAATAATACTCTTAATAATGGCATTTTTTTTCTATTTTACAAATTTTAAAAATGAAATACAATTTATATTTTAAAATAGGGTCCTAGCAATTTCAGTTCTACTTTGAGAGGCCTGATTTAGGGGTTCCGACTTGATTTTTAGATTTAAATTAGGCTGAGGTTGTGATGGTCAATGTGTATGTGTGTTTGTATTTGCGTCTGCACAGAACTGATGCATGGTATCACGGTGGTTAAATAAACGGCATTATTACACTAGATGCTTCTGGAAACCTACTGTAGGTGATGCTGGTTGCCATGGTTACTCATACCAGAAGCACAGACTTGAACTACCAGTGAGGTTGAAGCTAATATGTTAAGTGTAATGATCCGGGCCCCTCGTTCAGTGCATTATGTTGTCACTGCATCACAACACCAAAGTGTCATCATTCAGGCTGGGTTTGTTTTTAGGTAAACCTGGAAAAGAAAAAAAACAGAAAGAAAGAAAAGAAACGTTGCATGTTGTCTGGGTTGAAAAGTGAACAGAAGCATCCTCCTCACGTGACAGCCAGTAATAGAAGCAGCAGCAGCATACTGTCGATAGATTACTTTGTGTTCTTTTGTTCCTCTAAAAAAAGAGCAACCTGCTCGCAGCGGCCCTGTTTTTGTGTTAAGTGGCTAAATCAGCACACTTGCATCCCCGTTGTGATTCAAACCAGCTCTCCATAAATCAATTACATCTCAGCTGATAAGAGAGAAACCTGAAGCCCTAACAGCCGCCCATCAATCCACACAGCTTGTATCCACATCCTTTTCAAAGCCTGAGGACCTGGAACAAAGTGAGGAGGCCCATCAATCCCCATCAGGCCTGGGCTTAAGGATATGTATTTAGACTCAAAGAGATGCTTCATTGATTTTGTTATTGCTCTCTCTCTCTGTTTTCTGCTCTGCCAGTTACATTTCATTATCACAAACACATATACCAATGTCATCTACAACTAACAATAATAACCACCAAAGGGGATTATGCCATTTATTGTCCACTTCATTATGCCTCCTGATTTTTTTCAATTGTTAATTCATAATAATAAATTCTGGCACATGCTTACAGTATTGTATGACTGTTGTGAGTGATTTGTTATTTAACTTGTAAATTGTTTTTATTATTATCCTAAATATCCAGTGTTACAGCCGCAAAGTGTACGGCAAAAATGCAAAAAATCCTCAATTATAGAAACAAGCAATACATTTAAAAGTACTAATTATTGTTTACTATTTTAACAAGAAGAAGAAGCTATAAAATTAGAAACAATATATATGATATAGAGAGATGGTAAAATAAAAAACTTGTTTAGTGTTTTGTTTTCTTTTTAGCTCTTATCAGTAAAATATATTTTGCTGGAGGCACAAAGAGAAAATACTTGCTCACAGTTGTAAGGTTGTAAACTCCAGGTGAATGCAAGCTGCTCTTGAAGTTAACAAAGGGAGGCCTGTGGGCTTACTCCAGGCACACTTGCATTAAGTCAGTGATTTAGTTAAAAGCCTTTATTTGTTGCTGCATATCAAAAATAACAACACTCAACAGGAAAACACCAGCTGGCTTCTAATACAGCAAATAAAGGAAGGAAAATACCTAGTTTATTTTGAAACAGCTCAGCATCTTTCCATTAAAAAAAAAAACAACAACTAACAAACAGCATGTATCTTTAACATTAATATGATCCAACTAATAAAGACATTTAACTACTTGCCTAAAGAAAGGCTACAGACTTCCTCTTGTAAATAATATGTTTTTCTTATATTTGTACTTTATCAGGGAAATAATACAACCTGTTCTATTTTATATTTCAATAAATTGAACTAAAAAACTAAAAAAGGCCTCCTCTGAGTCTGTGCTGGTGTTGAAAATATGCAGATGGTATTAAAAAAAATAATAATAAAATTTAAAGATGCACATGGCATCATGCAGAGAAAAGAGGACCTTGTGCCTGAAGGCGCATTTCTCTACTAAATACCCATCTGCCAAGTCTGCAGGGAAAAATGCAAATCTGGCAAAATCCTGGACGAAGGCTTATAGAAATTAAGCTTCTCTGTAAAAGCCAAACTTTTGGAATTGAAAGGTGGTCTTTAGCAGTGAACAGCAGCTGTGCTTTGACAAGGATAGGAGAAAATTACAGACAGGGACAACGCAGGAGTGCAAGATGAGGAAGCAGACAGAGGATTAGTGTGTAGAGGAACCTGTTGTCAGAGCTGCGGGTGAAAAAAGGACAAGGACTTGAAGACTGAGAGATGGACGGTTGTGAATTTTACTGCAAGGGGTATTAAATCACGATATTAATCTCCTGGATTCCATGGGACACATATAAGATTTTGAATTTATATTAAAGGAGGAAATGAATTTATGTGCTGCATCCAGTTAAATGCATGCAATCAGTGAAATGCTGCCTATACGTTTGTTTGTTTGTTTGTTTGTTTTAATTGACATGTATGCAGAGATAACTAAACTATAATGATTCAGCCATAATTTGAAACAAAAGTTAATGTTTATACATTAAAGGGTCAGTTCACCTCATAATCGGAAATAAATATTTTACCTCTTATGTGAAGTGCTATTTATGAATCTAGATTGTGATGGTTTGAGTTACAGAGTGTTGGAGATATTGAGTATAGAGAAGTATGCCTTCTCTTACTTTTAAAATAGATGACACTTCACTTGTGTCGCTTGAGAGAAAAAATGCATTTGAAAGACTAATATAGTGAGTGTTTTTTTGTTCTTAGACTCTAGCCTTTAACAAATAGCTCATGCATCCCAATCCTAGTGAACAGAATTCCCTGAAATGAGCCTCGACTCCATCAGGGACAAACTTCAGGGCAGGTTACATAATTATTCTTCTCTTTGTACTTTAACAAATATTTCCATCTGGATTGAACAGCAACAGAGAATCCATTTTATAAACCAGAGGGACTAAATAGCAACAGCCAACACCGGATGCCTGCAGAGCCCGCTGGTTTCCACAGTAACTAAGACCAAAAATAGAAACCCACACCAGCGGCCATTCAACATTGAATCCCCCTGTGATAAAACATGATTCTATTTATATCTTCTAATGGTGAAATACTCCCATGTATAAATGTATCTGTCCAATTACGGTCAAAGGATGGATATAATGGTCAAATTATAGGTTCATACCCTGATTTTTTCTGTGAGCCACTGGTCCCCACAGAAAAGAAACTGAATTAGTTATAATGAAGATATAACGTGTTAAAGGCACTTCTAATGAGAACAGATGTGTGAATGGTTGCAGTGTTTCTTAAGGCTATATAGAAACACTATTTTAGTTTATAACATGAGGACAGGTGGTTGATGTGTTTTAAGGATATACAAACATTCTTGTCTTACACTTTTAGACTTCCTAAACTGAAAAATACCCAACAGTAATTTATATGGTTACCCATTTAAGGGTATTAACGAATACGGTTAAGGAATTTGTAGATGTAAATTTCCATGTCCACGTATTTTTCAAACCCCAGATTAAACCCAAATTATTATTATTATTATTATTATTATTAGTAGTAGTAGTAGTAGTAGTAGTAGTATTAATAACAATAATAATAATAATAATAATAATAATAATAATAATAATAATAATAATAATAATAATAATGTAACAGGAAAAAATATTTGCTGCTATACTGTGTCGTGTGAGATAGGAAAATGATTCATTTCTAACAAAAGTGGAATAAAAAGGATCCATAAAGGATTACGGTAATTAATTATTTTAGAGAAAAAAATGTATATATGACATTGGAATAAATAAAAACATGTTAAATAAAGACCTCTGATTCCCCTCGAGGACATAAGAGCAGCAAATAGTTGTTTTCCCGTAGGAAACAGATTGAGGTAAAATTAGGATGATTTGGTTTTCATACGCTGAACAGACAGACAGAGAGACAGACAGAGAGACAGACAGACAGACAGATGATAGACAGACGGATAGATAGACAGACAGACAGACAGACAGACAGACAGACAGA
>JAOWBC010001714.1:18702029-18742716 GCA_028566105.1 Hypoplectrus providencianus
GATAGACAGATAGATAGATAGATAGATAGATAGATAGATAGATAGATAGATAGATAGATAGATAGATAGATAGATAGTGTTGTTGTTTTTGTTATATAACAGCCAAGACAAATAGTTTTCCTACCTAAGATAGCATGCCTGACTCATATCAGATGGTTTGCAGTTTTTATCACCATCAACCGACACAGCAAGTGTGCTGCCTTCCTGTTACGTCGGAAAATGAAATTATTTCTAAGGACGAATTATTCACCTCAGTACGTGCCAAATACCACCGCGATTGAGTTCAGTTTAACAAAATAACAGTTCCCGGGAAGGGGCAAGAAAGCCAAATGGGGAATAAAATGATTCATGCGGTCAAGTGATGATAAACTTCATTATCATTAATAGACTTTCCCTTTCTTCCTTGTCTTAAACTGTAGATGTGTGTTACTGTAAGGTAGGAATATCGTTGGTGTACAATGTCTTAACCATTCAACACACAAATGCTATTTTTTCGAAGTCTAACTTCTTTTCCGATTAAATTAGAGAAAAAGTGTGTCAGGATATGTGAATTGTGATAATTGCTACTCAAAAGGGGAGCACCTGAAGGCAGCACCAGTACTGCAGCCGCCAACGGTGCCGCTGTCTGACGATGGTAGACTGGAAAGACGGATGGTCAGGGCCGTCCTCGTCTAACCTGATCATGCAAGTGTAACTTGATTCATGACAGTTTACAGTGCTAAACCAGGTTACACGATTATTTAGCCTTAGCTAGCCATAAAACGCTTGTTTTGATCATGGAGGACGACTGTGTTTGTGAGTACGACTCGACCTGGGACACAGAGAGTGATGGAGACGACCCGGCCGGAGAGAGCCAAACCCGTCGGTCAAGTCAAGACAAAAACAAATCTGGCTGGACTTTAGCTGTACGCGTTTTATTTACTATTCAACCAAATCATAACGTACTTATTACCTGCCATGGCGTGGAATATGTGGACGTGTAACTCATTGCATTTGCAACTGGCTAGGCGTCTGCTAATACTGCCATAGCTGGAAAGCTAATGATAGCTTTATGCCTTTCTGCTGCAGGCTTGCTAACTAGCCTAGCTAGCCGCTGACGTTAGCTTACTATGTAGAGTAATAAGTCGCTGGCTTTACGTGTAAATGTATATGATGGGCTTCATACAGGCACTACTCATCATATTGTGTTATTTAAAGTTAAAATGTAAAACATTAAATAAGTGTTAACCCCTTTTTTTCGGAAGTAGGAAAATTATTAGCATGGCCTTACATATGTCAACTTGTACTGTATTACGATGTGCCAGCCTTTGCTTTTATTAAAACATTGGATTTTGTGGTACAATTAGGAACGATAGCACGACTTGTCATAATTGTTTGCACCATCTCTATGCACATGCTATTTCAAAAACGTGGCGATGCAGGTTAATTTCACTTTCACTTTTATTTGTAGTGGCATCACACGCCAAGAAACATGAGAGCAGCGAAAGACATGCAGAACTACAGAAGAGGATACCCTGTAAGTAACAGCAAAGTCATCTGACCAAATACATCCTGTTCACTAACCAAAACTGAGCAAGCTCAATGGTTTTCTTTCTTTCTATTCTTTTTTATATATATATAATGACAGAACCTTACAGATGAGGAGTGCTCAGAAGACAAAATGAACAATTTGCAGTTCTATCTCAATAAATTCCCCTCTGCTCCTGATGGTAACATTTGAAGAGATATTCTGACAAAATATAATAAGTCTTTGGCAATGTCTGTGTGCAGTGATGTGATGTTTTTTCTACCATTTGATGCAGATGTCTACATTGAATCATTTCTTAAAGAATGGAAAAATGACTACAAAAGACTGGAGAGAGTTCACTCCTACATTCAGTGGTAAGTAATGTCTACGCCGTGGGGTGTGTATTTTGCCTGTGTCCAGTCTGATGTCAAAAAATTAGTGCCATCCTTATTCTGATGACCTTGCAGTCAGAAGCACACTGCACACTCCTTTAGCAAGGAGTATGCCACTAAAACAAAAAGAAACACATTGTCTAAATTAGATTTTTTTTTCTTGAAAATGTGCTGTAATGTCTCCTTCACTATTTTGTGTCACAGGTAGGGTGGTTTTATTCATGATAATATAAATAATTACCCTAAAACAGGAAAAATAAAGTCCCCTCAGTGATAAGGGAAGAGTCTAGTTGATCATGATGGAAGGGGCTAAGACTCGTTGATCTTTAAAGATATTGATAAAGGCTAAAAATCAATTCTGATTATTTTAGGTAGTCAGTGTAGTTGTGCTAAGACTGTTGAAATCCTTGCTGCATCATTTTGCTTTTTGACTGAGGCAGGCACAGAGATTGTTGTAACAGTCTAGACATGATGAAATAACAGCATGAATTGTTGTCTCTGAATCACAATGAGACTTGATTCTTGATATGTTTCAGAGTTGAATAAGTTAAATGAAAAGCACTTCAAAACAAGAAACTGCCATTAAGAAAAGTCAGTAGATTACTTCTTGCTTCTAAAGCACGGTTATGTTATAGAAAAGCACTGATTCATATATTGTTCAAGTACCTGGCTCAAGCTCTTTATACCAAATTGAAAAGATCAAGGTAAGAACTACCATTTTTCATACATTGGCCTCTGGTTTGATGAATGATCCCTTGCAGATTTGACAAAAAAGAAAGTGATAAGGTTGACACGATACAGCACCAAGGCTAGATTCTATGTTATGGTTATAAACAGCTGCAGGGACAGCTGAAATCTTCCTCACTGAATAACACTTTATTAGATGTTAATTGGTTTTGTGTTGTTTCCCTCTTGAATCCTCTGTCACTGTAAGGCTGTTTCCACTGCGAGAGCCGGGGGTTAATTACATGGCTTCAGAACTCACCAAGAAGGAAATTGAGGTAAGTGTACCAAAGGAAACCATGTGACTAGATAAACACTAAAACAAACAGTGACTCGTGCATAATTTGGTTGTCAACAATTACTTGCAATTTCTGACACAACATAAATCAACAGAGTACAGCATAAAATATTTGAAAACTAGACTATACATATATATATATATATATATATATATATATATGTGTGTGTGTGTGTGTGTGTGTGTGTGTGTGTGTGTGTGTATATGTGTATATATGACTTTTGGTCTCGTGTTCAAATAAAAAACCTCTTTCAGCTTTATTGATTCACGTTACTGTCGTGTGATTACAAAGTTCTGGAAATGTCCTCTGTCTTCCATTGTGTTTGCTCACAGGCATTCAAGAAGAATGAGGACGCAAAAAAGAGACTAGTGGAGTCCTATGAACTCATGTTAGGCTTCTATGGTATGCGTTTGGTCAACAAAGAGACGGGTGAAGTGAAGCGAGCAGATAATTGGAAGGAACGATTTGGAAACCTGGAGCGGTAAATATGTAAAAGTCTTTACAGGAGCAATATTAATGATGTGTAGTTTTTTGTTAGTGATTTTAGCGTTAACTCTTTGATCTCTTGCAGGAATATGCACAACAACCTGCGTATCACTCGCATCCTGAAGAGCCTTGGAGAGCTGGGCTTTGAGCACTACCAGGCCCCGCTTGTGCGTTTCTTTCTGGAAGAGACTTTAGTCAAAAAGACCCTTAGCAGTGTTAAACGCAGTGTGCTTGACTACTTCCTGTTTGCAGTTTTGGACAAGCAGAAGCGTCAGGAACTTGTGCGCTTCGCCTACCTTCACTTTGAGCCAAAGGATAAGTTTGTGTGGTGTCCCAGAAAGATTCAGAAACAATTCAGGAAGGCAGAGAAACGATCTGATGTAGGGAATGGAGATGGAAAAGATGAAGCATATTCACGTAGTAAAAGCAAAGATGGCGAAGCAGTCGTGCAACAGAAAGAGGATGGACAGGATAATGTTTCAAAAACTCAGAAAGGAACTGATAAAACTGCAAGTAAGGATAAAAATAAACTCTCCGAGGCATCCCCTGAATCAAAACAAGAAGCTGAGACTGTTGGAAATGGAAACGCAGAGGCTGAGTCCAATACTGAAATTCTGGGGAATGGAAATGACTCTACAGATGATGTTGATGAAATGGATCAGTCATCCAGTCCTGAATCTGTGACAGAAAAGGCTGAGCCCTGTGTGAACAGCGAGGACACATTAACCAATGACTCGAAGGACACCATTCAGGAACCAGACAACATTATGCAAACAGATGGGGACATAGACACTGAAAAACCTCCGAAGAAGAAGAGAGAAGATAACAAGGTTCTGCCAAGCAACGGCTCTGCTGGGGACTCCGCCAGTGGCCAGATGGAGGAGAAAGCTGGCGCTAATAAAGCCACCGGTCAAATGAGCCCATCAGCGCAAACTCCCCATAAGACTTCAAAACATTCACCCTCTCTTTCTTCTGGAAGAGAGGAAAAAATCCCAAGGACTGATTTTAATCAAGTGCCAGATAAAAAGGAAGACGAAGAAACGCCGCAGGCAAATGTTTCGGCAACAAATGGGTCAGTGACAAACACCGATAAAGGTGCGGATGAACAGACGAATGGGAAGGAGTCGGAGGATATTGATATGGAATCAAACCCCTCAAGCTCAGACCAAAATGTGAGCAGTTCATGAATAAACTGGATGATTGGAGAAAAGACACAAAGATAAGCTTCAATGAAATGTAATATAGGGACAGAGTATGAGTTAAAAAGACTTATTGGGCCTTATTTCTACTATATTTGATGTTTAGATATTGATTCTTTTCACTATGAAGGAGTATATGAATTCATTGATTTGCTAAATGTGAAACTGGATGTGACTCAGTTTTCACATGGCCATCAGACAATATTAAGGGTGAAGACTGGTGAATTTCTATGGTTTTGTGGTTGTCAACAAGTTCCATGAAATGGTTAAACAAGTAGGAAACGACATACTATAGACAGTTAAGTCAGAATTATTGGAATTAGCTGTCAGCAGTGCATTAGTCTACCTTAAATACCTTCTGATGACTGTCTCTTACTCCATTTGCTACAACATGGAGCGTTCCCTAGCCCAATTTATGCACCACATTTTAAACCATTTTGAGCAGCAGCAAAAAAAAACTTGTTCGGAATATGAAAAGCCTCCCTGCTTGAACAAAAACCTGCATTTGAGAACCTATGTGGGTAGGCTACGGGTTGGAAGTGGAGGATGGAGTTTTGCATGTAATGGTCTTAAACGTCTTCCTATCATTAATAGGTGGTTCATGCTTGTCTTTTGGGATAAAAACTAACATTTGTAATAACTGAACAAAAGCTTTCAAGTTATCAATGCATATTCTTATGTTAATTTCCTTCTAAATTGTGAACTGATTAGAAGAATCCTGATTAGAACCAGTTTAGCTAATTTGGTGGAAAAGGGGGTTTAGTGACTTGCAGTTCCAAACACATTAGTTCTTATTGAAGACATGAATACTAATTCAACCATATATATGCTTTTTGGATGTACAAAAAACCTATGTCATTTCAATGCAGATAATTTTCTTCTTTTTCAAATGTGATTGCCTTATTGTTGGGTACTATTCATGCTTTTGGGAGTGTATACAGCCGCAGGATAGTGCATGTGTTATTGACTGAAAATGAACAGTTGTGCCCCTGTTCATTGTTTACTGCAGTGTGGGTCAGTGATGTGTTTTCGTAGTTTTTGGATAACAATAAGAGAATATGGAACAGAGGAATAAGCTACTGGATGTGAGCCTTTGAATGCACAGATAAATTATTTGCTTTGGCCTTTTCATGGGATTTGTTGACAATAAGAAACATATTGAAAATTACCATACTTGTGCTTTGTAGGTAATAATGACTAAGGATGATATTTAATATCTCTCCAGAATTCATAAAGCACTATTAATGTATATCAATGAACTGATGTTTTGAGCATTTTTAACACCTTAATACTTTCAAAAATTGTTTTGCACTGGAAAATAATTAATTTTTTCCTCTCTTTGGGCTGTTTTTGTGTGAGTAAAAATAATCTGTACTGGTTTGTGTTTCTGCTGGACCCCACTGTTCAAATAGATTTGATGACTGAATGTCACTTAAGTTTCAATAATGTTGCACAATCTGTATTTGTATATGCAGATTTGGAAAGCAGACTTGTTGAACAACTGAGAGCCTTGCCAAAAAATGTGATAGACTGGTTGATTGTACAATATGTATGTCTTCTCGGCAGAACTGATAAAGCTTTGGCTATAATTTAAAGTCCACTGTATGTTAATCTGACATGAGTGAAATTTTGCAAGCCAGGTTAAGTATATTGATGCATCTTTTTATATTTGCACTTAATTTTCACTATTAATTATTGAAGTTATGGTATTTACAAATGAAATGGTAATAACTTTACAAAAGTGCTGAATTGTTTCTATATGACCCCCCCCCACCAACTAAATCCCTGGCTGGTGACAAAGCAGAATAAAGTTATACTATTTTTTGAAGCTTTTATGAAATTAATCTGTGCTTAGCAAAAGTCTGAGTCGCGTTATAGTTTATTTAATTGCAATTCTCAGGATAACACTGTGGTAGATGTCAGCTAAGCTCCTATTACTGAGCCTCTTTCCAAGTGCAGCAACATATTGTCAGAAATATCAGTATTTCCAGCAAACAGACCAAGTCTCAGTGAAGTTGCATGACTCACAACAGAGGGAAGAAGAAAGCCGTTGAATTTAGAGATATTGATGCAGCACAACTTGTTCTGCCTCAAGATCAGTGTGGAGCTGAGAGTGTGAGTGAGGACAGTAAAAATATACCTACTGTTGGAGTTTGAGCTTGCTGTTTGTTGCATTGTCCATGCCAACCTCTATCTATAGCTCTACCTGTTTGGAATATCATAAATAAACTTTTAACACTTTTTGTTGACTTATTTTAAAGTTAGATTAAGAATAGTGCACAGAGTGGGTGGTCTTTATGACAACAAAGTGGATTTATGCCTTTCAAAATCACTTCTGGGGTTTCCAAAATCTTCATTTTGACTGTTATAATTTAATAATGAAGAGATGTAACATGGTTGTTTTAATTAGCAATTAATCAGCCTACTGTTTTCCTGATCAATCCTTGAGAATACAAAATGTCAAACAGTAAGAAATGTTCATTGCAGTTTCTCATAGTTCAATGTGGTGTTTTTGAAATTCTTGTTTCATCAGTGTGAATATATTTACTCTATGATACATAACAGATAAGCATCTCAACGTTTTCTGCCATTTTTGCATGAAAAAATACCTTTACAATTACGTGATTATCAAAATATTACAATGAAATTAGCCGGACAACAGGAAGTTAATTTGCAACCATTATAAAAATTAGTTCAACTACTTCAAGAACATATACGCAGCACTTATTTGTTCAAGCAGCTAAATTTTGGGGAACTGCTTTTCAGTTAGGACTGGGATTCTCTGTTATTATTTTCTGATACACTTGAGGCCAGACTGTCCATTAATAATCTGCAGGGGAGTCCCAGGAGGTATTGCTGTTTTGTTGCATTATGGGAAATGTAGGATCCTGTATTTTTTTTTTCTTTATCTTGACCGATTCCGCTCAGGAGGACCTGGCCTTTGTTGATTAAGTTCAGATCACGTTTTTGTTGAATATCTGAAGAATTCCTAAACCTTATGCAGGAGTAATTATTTAATTTTTTTAGAGCTTAACTTAAGAACTTTTCTTGCAGACATGGAGGATTTGTGTTTTAAGTCAGTTTCTTATTGGTCAAAGCACAAACTCCACGTATTTTTTTTTTTTCAACGTTTTTAGCTCAGCCCACTTTCTTATGTCCGAAATTGTTTCGCCTCTGCCTGCTGCCTCCCTCACTCCTCCTCACCCCCTCACTCACCCCTGTGTGCAGCGCTCCACACTGAGTTCAGCCCCTTCGGCTGGAGGCTCGGGTTTATCTGGAAGCAAAGAAAAAGCCATTCAGGAGCTGTGCGCCGTGCCGTGAAGGAAGGCTCCGTCGCGGACGCTGGGGGGGAGTGAGAGAGGACTGGGAACCGGGGATTTGACCTTTTCCGTATAAACTCGGGTGTGTGAGGGCGAGCGGAGGAGCCATGGCGGTGTTCTCTGCGCTTTGGGTGCTCTTACTGTGCCAGCTTTTGACATCATCCTCAGCCCAGGTAAGGAGGAACAAGTGCTGCTTCCCTGCTTTCACCCAGCCGTCTGTATGGTGATTAGCTGTTAGCTATTGCAAAAAGATAATGTCACCTGCGGGTCCATCCAAAGCTGCGCGTGTGGTGATGATGATGACGACTGTTATTAGCTGCTATATCCTGAAACTTTTTCCCTTTTCCCGATGCTTTACACTCAGGTGCGCTTTATTCTCTTTTTTTTTTTTTTTTTAATGATCACTGATTGGATGGGGGCTGCATTGTGTCTCTGTGCTCCTGCGGGCCTATTTTTTTTACTCCCCAATATAAGCCTAATTGTGTACAGGTGGCTGTGCCTTTCGCACTCTTTGGTGAAGTTGGGGTTATGTTTTCCCCTGAAGCTGTGGAATGCACAGACTGGAGATCAGTGCCACAGCGCACAATGCCACCTCTGTTCACTGGGGCTCCCTGGGGCAGGAGCTCAATTGAAAGTTCCTCAGTGAAATAAGTTTATTTTCTTTAGGCGATCTTTGAATTACTGGTTTATTTGTATTTTCATAAAGTTAATATATTGTAGCCTTCCTCTTGTGCATAGGAGGGGTCTGAAATAACACCAATTTGCATCAAGGCCGGATTTCATGAATGTAATTTATGTGCAGCTGAATTTAATTTCTGTGCAGTTACATCTTTAGAATTATTTTCTTTACATTTTTTCCTTAAAGTTCTACTAATTTTTAGTTATACTAACTGTTGATGCCATAATGTCAATATGTCACTTTCTATATTATTCAGTTTATACTGAATCTCAACCTTACATATGTATACAGCATTTCTTGTGTTGAAGTGAAAAGAGGATGCCTAATACCTCTCAGGAGAAATGCCTGATTTTCATAAATTTTGTGTTCCAGAGGCCAGGGCCCAGAGGAGCTGTGGGGCCAGCAGGACCTCCAGGGCCTGCAGGAAAAGATGGCACTGATGTGAGTTGACCAACAGCTTCTTTTACTTTAAAACTAATGTGTCTTGTTACTTTAACCTATTTCATATTTAACTTATTCCAGTGATATAATAAAAAAAAAAAATCCTAGATGGATGTTTTACTTTGTGAGTAATTAACTGATTTATGTTCTTATCTGGTAAAGAAAAAAAGTTACCCATCAAGATCATCAAATTTAAGATATTTTTTAAAATATGTGTCACAGTCTTTGTCGTGATAGTTTGTTCGGTGCCTTCACATCTTGTTGTTTCCACTATGTTGGGTAAAAAGTGTTTTCTTTGTGCATATATGTGGCTGAGATGTTTCTAGATGTTACTTTTATCACACTGACTCCTCCCAAAGCCCCTCCTACATCTATGAAAGCAAAAAGTCAGGTAGGCAGGGTTTGAGCATGGGTCCATAAATGGAATACTGTCAGTGAAAATGTATTGAAAATACTAGGATCCTTTTCTCTTAAACCACTGCATTTTATTCATACTGGAAATAGCTAGGCTCATTCTTCATTGGTCATATTAACTTGAATGGTGAATGCCAGTCGGCCTTAAATCTATGGACTTCCATCATATCTTGTCATTAAATATTGACAATACAAAAACGATACTCCGAAGTTTGAGATGCCAGACTCCTTACTGTTTAAGGAGTTTTGATGGTATTTAGGCTATGATTTTATGGTTTAAAAAAAACTTTGCACAAGTTAATTGAGGAAACTGGATTCCTGGGAAGCCAAGTAGAAAGAAAATATTTGTTAAGAATGAAAACCCCGAAATTAGTGGTCCGCAAAAGGGATCCTTGAAAAGGCAGGAAGGACAAATTACTAAAACTTTCTACATCCATCCTTTCTTGTGGCCTTAAATGACTACATCTGTAATTGATGTATGTGAAGGAAATCTGCTTTTCTGAATAAAAAGAGAATTAAAAAAAAAAAGAATGTAAAGCCCTTTTATATTTTTTTTTATATTTATGTCTAAATATTTTGTCAAACTATCGAATGTAAAGACATGGTAAATGTTGTAAAGGCATGTCAGGAAATCTTCAGTTGTGATTATTTTTGGGACTCTGGTAAAGTTTAGGCGCACAGAGGGCCCATTCATACATTCCCCAACCCTGTGAGACCATCTAGAGTTTCACCTCACACCTCCTCCCTGCACCTTCAGCCCCCTGCACAAACCAAACCGAAGCTTTCATCATGTGACCAGGCAGCAGTGGGTCGGTTCAGCAGTGTTTGTTCTTCCCCTGGTCTCTACAGCATTCCCTATTTCAGACACTCACTGCATCAGTAGTTTCAATATCTCTGCTGTTGCTATTACACTAAAGTACTAAAGGATTTCAATCTGGTATCACCAGAGCTCAGACTATGTTGCTTATTTTTTCTTTCTCATTAACAGGGCAAACCTGGACCTGCTGGACTACCAGGGAAAGCAGTAAGTTTAACAACAAATAAAGTCTGTTTAAAGGTTGGATTTACTTTGTAGAAAGGAAAGGCCATCCGAGGTGCTATTTATGTTTCTTATTTGAACCCTCCTCTTGACTTAGAAAAAGAGCCATGAATACCTTTCCAACAAATAAACTGCTACAACTAGTCACTGTAGCCTGGGCAGTACAAGCAGATTAACAGTCCCCCTCTCACCTGCTGGCAAAAGCCAGTCCACACTGTTTAATGTCTTCTTACTGTTTGAAAATTGGAGAGTCCAGTAAAGAGTTTCTCTTAATGTGCCCCCCAAATTTATACAGTAAAAATTCCTGATAGAAAGAACTGTTATTGTTGCATAAGTGAAAATATATAAATATGTGTGCTAAATAAATAAATTATATTGTTTGCAATTTTTTTTGTCTGTTTAGGGTCCCAAAGGGAAAGCAGGAATACCAGGAGTAGCAGGAAAACCAGGCCTGCCAGGACTTCCAGGGGTTGATGTAAGTTTCCAGTAAACACAGACACATTTTGTTCTAACATGAACACACACATTTTTGTCTTTGTTAAAAGATATCAGTAATCAAACAGAATTCAGTGTCTGTGAAAAATTGTTGATTGATGTGTAAACAACACGAGCTCAAGGTAGTGACAGCGTGCTTTCTCCTCAGGGTTTGACAGGTCCTGATGGTCCTGCTGGGAAGGACGGACCCGCAGGGGAAGCAGTAAGTGTTTCTTTTGATCTCTCTGGGTTGCTGGGGTTAGGCTTCAAGATGCACCTGCCCTCCAGTAATTAACCAGTTTAACTCAGCCCGCAGTAAGATGCAGATGTGTGCAGGAACACTGCATGTTAAATACTTTCTGTTCTATGAAGACCATATGGAGGGTCTAACAGGGACAAGGCTCGTGTTTCCTCTGTCAGCATGGATTTGTCCAGCCGGCTCACCCGCTTGGTGGGAATATTTTTAATGAGGGATCAGAATCGGATTTATTTCTTGCTGCTTCCCTAATCCGGCCTGGAATGCACACTGTTTCCCACTAACCTGAGTGTGGGGGGCGATGATCTGTTGCTCTGATGCTGAAGAGAAGCAGGTATTATCTTCTGAAAGACACAAGAGGAGACAGAATTACAACAGGTACATCTCCACTGCCACTTCAAATGTAAGCAGGAACAGAACTTTTGATTTCAATAATAAATATAAGATATAAAAGAATAAATGTAGAGGACCTCCGCTGTAAGGCTGTAAATGCTCTGTCACGACTGACAAGCCAACCTACCCCTGGCAGTTCAACTAATTAACTAACCTAATGAGGACGCCTGCGTCAACCAGTGTCTCTAATTACTTAGATTACTACCCTGTCATGGCTGGTTCATACCACTGATGAGACGTGCAAAGACAAATAGGAACAAACTTGCATTAAAGTTTGTGTACAGCATTATGAGGACTCAACACAAAAACGATTCAGTGTTGCTGTATTAACTAGCTTTCAGCTGTTGTATGCTATTATTTGTGTGCCAGGAAACTCTCTTGTCAAGTTTACTTGCTGAGGAATGCAGCAAATAATTAACATTGCTGTGTTAAGTTTGTTTTTTTGTTTTTTTAGTCTCAGCTCCCAGACAACACAAATACAGCTGTGGGTGAGGTAAACAAAGCCTTAGAAGAGGAGCAGGAGTGATCGTGGGGGCTCATGAAGGAAAAGAAGGACTGGAGCTAGTTTGTAGTTGTTTTTTTTTTTTTTTTTACAGAAATGATAGATAAAACCTTTAAGGAAAGTTAGTGAAGGATGGAAGACACATATGAAATAAGTTTCTCATAACAAATGTAGTAGCTGTGTCATCCATAGGTAACAATACACACTATATTTAATTTGTTGGGATTGTGCAAATACTGAAACTCATTATTGTTCACAATAATTGCTAAGTCAGTAACTGATGAAGTATTTGTGATCTTAAAGTGTTGTAGGACCTACAGCAGAAAGTATTTCTAAATGACTGCAAGTAAGCTTCCTTCTCTTTCATATCATTTATTTATTATTTTTTGGTTTATTGATTGGCCGAAGACCACATCTGAAGTCTAATTTCAACATGGATTGCTTTACAATCAATCTTAGTATCTATTGTTTGATGACAATTTAGCCTCTCAGGGCAACAGCCAATCAGAATAATGGATATCCAGGCCAAGACTTCCTCTGTGTGCCCGTCATTTCTTACAGTTTGATTAGCAACATGAGATGCAACAATGGAGGTGGAGTTGAGAAGCCATGTGTACAATCAGATTGTTTCTCTGCATACAAATGCAGATAAATAAAAAGACAAAACAACATCAGACAGTTGCTGATGGGTTCTGAGACTGTTTGCTCTTTACGCACTATTTACCTGCATACAACCAAAGCAATCAATACCACTCTGACTCAGATGACTCAGATATCATGTCCGGTTTACCGACAGATTTAATTGGTCAGACTGTTTAAAGATACTTATAAAATTTTAGACAAAATCATAAGCAGCACCAACACCCCCCCCCCCCCATGAAAAGCTGAAATGTGACTAACAAGCACTATACACACAAATTAAACCTTATTGTAACCACTTCAACACAGCATATCCACTAATATGATTTGAACTGTATAAACACTACACATAGTAATAAAGGGACATTCCTTCACATTACTTTGTATGCATGTTCTTTTAAATTACCAAGCCCAAAATTCAGCTGCGAAATGAGAAAAACCACAAATGAATGAGCTATTGCGTTCAAAGGGTTCATATGTGACTCTCTTTTTATAATGATGTCTAAGATGTTGATTGTGGTATTTTTCCTTGTTTCTCTACAGGGTGATGCCGGACCTGCTGGGCCACCTGGATCTCCTGTAAGTAGCCCACATTCTATGCAACCCCTTAGAAATATCACAGAGGTACACAGTGGTCTTTCCTCCAGTTCTCTCATATGAAAACATTATAACTTCGACCATTTTAGCCAGAAAGAATTTTGATCTTTTTGATGTTTTACTGTACTTCTTATCCCTACACGAATCTCTGAACCAAAGGCAGTTCCTCCTTTCAGACTGCAACGGATAATTTCATGCTCAGAGAATCAAGTTGTGTGAGTCTGCTGATGTAATGTCAGGGCTATAACTCAGCCCTAATCAGACTAAGGCAGCCCTCAGCTAACATAAAGGGAATGAGAGCACTTTTGAAAGTGGCCGTGTCACATATTGTCACAGGAACACTTGCAGTACAGTTAGCTCTGATATAACTGGACTGCAGAATTGCATATCCACCTCACAGCAACAACCTGGGACAAACTTTCAAAGCAGATTTAATGCAGTGATGCATCATGTTGTGAGTAAATCTAATAATCCTCTTGGTGTTTGTGACTTAATTTGCCTTCCTGTGTCTTCCGTAGGGCAGAGGGAGACCAGGAGCTCCAGTGAGTACACAACACTGTCTTTTCATTCTTATGTGCACAAAGGATGTGATGTATATGTATAATCTTTACATATCATTATACTTTGTTTCCATCCTGGGAAAGTATGTTTGCACACACAATATTGTTGACCTGATAGTGTTCTAAATCTAGACATGTACCCTGATGTCTTACACACTCAGTGTCTTCTGTTTCCAGGGCTTACCTGGAACTAACGGGTTGCCAGGCGGAGTTGGACCCCAGGGTCCAGCGGTGAGTATCTGTCCGATCTCTCCAATTAGACTTCCCATAATCCTTAAGATGCAGCCACATATTCTGTTTCAATGAGATAGTCAAATAATTCTAGTTATATTTTTGTTAAATATTTATGTGATATTGTATTCCATCATATAAAATTGCAGCCAAACTCATACACAAGCCTCTACATTAAAAACAATAAATCTGATATTGATTGTAATCCAGTTGTTTAAACTCACAGCTCTGCTGGAACCAACCAGCACAACATTGCCCTAATTTTTTATATAACGTAGCAGCAACAGCAGGATAAGAATAACTACTGGAGAGGAAGGACACTTCAGTATGTGGACTGGCCTAGCGTTTCTACTGGGTCACACTTTATTTGGAATATCCAATGCTCCTATTCGTTGTATGTGGTCATTTTGGGAGCAAAGTATTCCCTTAAAGGAACCCCTAAAAGACAGGGTATGTACCAATCACTCACCCTGTGTTACTTCAATCATTGAGGAAAGAAAAAATCTCACATCCCTCCATGGTGGATGGAGAATCTTTCAATGAAAATGAATAAAACTAAATAGATGTCACATTTAATGACACAATTACATTAACACCCATGAAAGTATTTCCTGCTTCAACAGATGCATTTGAAAACAGGCTTCCTTCCACATGTAGCACAATCAAGGTCAAGATGGGCCGGACACTTTTTCATCATCATTATTATTTTCATCATTAAAATTCTAATCCAATATCATGGAGTGGGACTTTAAGTGTTAGTTTTTTCCTTATGATGATCATCTGATTGTAATGACTGTGATCAGATGTCTTCTCTTAACTGTGATATTTGCTGATTAACTGTAATGATCCATTTAAACTGCTGCACAACAAATGCCCTGACACCTCCCTGCCTGGAAGAGTGTTCCCCAAAAAAGCAAAGTAATTCCTACCATGACACAGAGTCCACACCACATGTTCATATCACCAACTTTGTGCAACACAGCAAAATCTCCAAAGCCCCTTAGCCTTTATACAATCAAAGAAAAATGAATTTATTTTAAACTAAAGTGGTAAAGATGCTTCTGATCTGTCTAATCATCTGTTTTTTCAGGGTGCTGAGGGTCTTGCAGGACTTCCTGGACCTCCTGGCCCTGATGGACCACCAGTAAGTAAAGTGTATTATACACTTATCATTACTGATAACTGGTGGTGCTGCTGCTGCATTATATTCCTAGAGTGCGTTTCTACTGCCACCCAGTGGATCTGTTGTTGAACACCTGTGAATTCACAGATGGAGGGATGTATTGATATTTATAAAAGGTCTCCTAATGTGTGTGTTGTCATTTCTCCTGTCAGGGTCTTCCTGGCACTCTCCATGACCTAAGTGGTGACCTCCTGGTAAGTTTTCTGAAATGTGGCTGTGAGAGCAGCATAACAACAGTCAACTGAAGACGGACCCCTTGCACACAGTTGGTTTAGTCCTGAGTGTGTTGTCTCTGTCCTCTGCAGTGTCCTGCTATCTGCCCCTCTGGCCCCTCTGGTCCCTCTGGGATGCCAGGATTCAAGGTAAATATACTCTCTGTCATGTTTCTTTTTTTATTCATTTTGAATTATATGCTGTCTAATATATCTGTGGGAATACAAACAACTCATGTCACTATTTACCTTCACAATGTATCCCCGTAAATGTGTAATCAGCTCTGCGTATCTCTGCTCATGTAGGGTCACACAGGACATAAAGGAGACAAGGGAGAGCCTGGAAAAAATGGAGAGCAGGTGAGTTTACATGAGACAGATATTTTCAGTGCTGGAAAATTGAATCTTATACTCAAGTAAAAGCACAGATAGCTCACTGGGAAAATACTCGTTTTACTATTGTTGTTTTTTAATCTTTGTAATTTGTGTCCTAGGGTGACGCTGGTCCACCTGGACCACCAGGTATTCCTGGCACTGTGGGTCTGCAGGTGAGTCACATAAAGAAGACACAATATTTGTTACTTTTCAGTAATTATCCACCTTTAACTTGTATCTGTTTGCATATTTGTTACAGCATGTTTTTGAGAAACAGTTGCCTTCACAAAGCTTTTGTGCTGTGTTTCAGGGCCCACGTGGTCTCAGGGGTTTACAAGGCCCAATGGGATCTGTAGGAGACAGAGTAAGCAGCTTTTGACATGACCACTCATCCTGCATTCATCTTGTTATTCCTCACAATGCTGTTATTTAAATATTTGTACTTAACAGTGTTGTTTCTTCGACCTTTTCTTGTCTCTAGGGCCTGCCTGGTTTCAGAGGCAAACCTGGCATCGCCGGCATCATTGGAAAGACAGTGAGTCTCTTCTTGTTTGTATCGCTCTTGAAGTAAAAACAGTGTTTGGTCGTAGTTTACAGCTTGAATAGATGGCTGGTCCCATCAATGAATAGCTGTGTTTGTTTCATCTGATGTCTCCAGGGTGATGCTGGAGAAAAAGGACCACAGGGATTCAGAGGACCCAAAGGAGAAATTGTTAGTAAAAGACTGCTTTGTAAATATTAGTTTCATGAGTATACATAAAGGGTATCAATGACACCCTAATGTGTCTTCCAACAGGGTAAAATTGGTCCCAAAGGAGGTCCTGGAGGAGCTGGACCCAAAGGGGAGCCTGTAAGTGCATATCGGATTTTACATTTTTGAAACTGAGAATATAAATGTAAAGTTGAATTTAAATGAATAGTAAAAATATGAGTAAAAAAAAAGGAGGAACAAAAAACACCAAAAACAGATGAGAGAAACCAGATATTTAAGAAGACGCCATTGTAACAAAGCCTTAATAAGTGTGATATCATCAGGATTTCTGGAAGGAGTTAACAGATTAGCTGCAGCATTTTGAACATGGTGGACACGGGATGATATTGGATGTTTTCTTCAGGGTATTCCTGGCAGAGATGGCAAAGATGGTACACCAGGATTAGATGGTGAGAAGGTAAGTTGAGGCTATTCCTATTCCATTGCATGCTTCAGACTTCAAATGGTTGTGAGTTCATTTAGAAATTGTGGGGTTAAGCTTATGTCAAAGTCTCAATTTTGTCTGTGTTGACAGGGTGATGCTGGACGCCATGGGGTAGTAGGAGAAAAAGGACCAAACGGACTTCCTGTGAGTTTTTTGGAATAGATTTGGGTGTTTCATGTTTAATTGATAATGAAAGCTGTTATCTAAATCCGTCATACCTGTGATTCTCTAGTAGAAGTTACAGTTTGATTTGAATATGCACTTTATTTTCTGTTCCAGGGTCTACAAGGAAAGGCTGGTGCAAAGGGGTCTAAAGGAGGGGTTGTAAGTATTACAACAAAATAAAAACCTTAATACCTTAAAGGTTGAGATTAGTAGATGTAGGACGTCTCTCATGCATTTACTTCTTTTAAACCAGGGTGATCCAGGAAAGCCTGGGGAGACGGGACCCTCTGGAGAGCCAGGTATTCCTGTATGTATCTGATGGGCTTTATTTGGGGGGGAAAGGGTCACAGGCTCTCTGACATGTCACTTAACCCCAGAATGTTGCGTCCGGACTCTAAACTCTCCTGACTTGTCTACACCATCTTTCATCTACTCCCTCAGGGTGATATTGGCATCCCAGGAGAGAGGGGGATAGCAGGACCCAGAGGAGTGGCCGTAAGTCAAAACTTACACTTTAAACAATGACAGCATGTTTCTGCTACCAAATTGCTGGAATGTTTATGTGGCCGGAAATACTTCAAAAGCCTCTATTTTAGGGCATTTAAAAATAATCTTTGCCCTATTTAGAAGCCAAATTATTGCACTTTCTGCTGCACAGATGGCATGTTAAATTCTACCAATTAACAGAATTCAGACTCTGTTTCAACACTTTAAGGTGCATTGTCATTATAAGCATGGATATTTGAGCGCATGAAGATTTAACAACAGAATAGAAGCAGAACTTATATCTATGCAATGTATGCACCCATACATTTATACTCAATCCTATGAATTTTCAAATACAACCATATACTCACAAATATCAGAAAACAAAATAAACACAAAATGTGAAAATGTGAACACATTGCATAGCCCCATGCAGGCTGCTGCACCTTGGAGTTAATGATATTCTACTGCGGCTCATTCAGTGGCTAAGGTGGACTTCATAATGAAGGGTTGGTGATGTGAGCAGGTATTCATAAAGGGGGAATTCATAAACAGAGGGGTCTTTGTTTTTCACATCAGACCCTGTGGCGAGGTGAAAAAAGGAGATAAAATAGCGTAGGAATTAAAACACTTCTCTGGCACACTGTACTGCATAATGAATCATGCTTCACACAAACTATCATTTTCTACCTCTGCTTTTCTGAATTTAGATTAAAATCCAGTTTGTTTCAATACTGTTAAGCTCTTCCTAGTAGTCTTGCATGACAATGTCTGTTTCCAACAGGGAGGTATTGGACCAGCGGGCAACGCTGGGCCCCAGGGAGTTAAAGGCTTCCAGGTCAGTTACGTGACATCACAAGTCATTATCTATTTCTATTATTTTTAATTTTTTCTTTACTTTTTAACTGACTGTGTGTGTGTGTGTCATGAACTGCAGGGAGTAAAAGGAGCCTTGGGGGATCCAGGTCTTCCAGGTCCAACAGGAATCCGTGGGGAGTTTGGTGAAAGGGTAAGTTTGACGTGTGTGACAATATAAGATGTGTCCCTGGGCTTAACTTCTTCCAGCCTATCAGGGATACAGTATGGGGCTGCAACTATCTAATAATAATTAGAAATTATCTGCCTGTTTTAGTTTTGTTGTTTTTCTATTCTGTGCTTGACACATTTCTGGGCGCCACCCTTTGGGCACAAAGCTATGGATAAAGTGAACAAAATGGCAAAAAATCTAAAATTTTACGTGAAACACTGATCAGACAACAAACAAAATGAGGGTGAACCTGGCTTTAAGTTTTGTTAAAGCATGTAGGAGGGCCAAGATCAATTTTGTGTTTAGAAATATTAGGTAACAATTTAATTTTAACAAACTACTAAAATATCTGTTTATTAATGTGGTGTCAATTTACCACTAATACATTTTGTCTTCTCAATAATTGAGACTTATTCGTAAATCAATCATTTTTTGTAATTATTGAATACCTCTTAAATGTACCTTGCTTTGGATAAAGGTCTCTGCTAAATTACATTGTAATAATTCTCTTCAGTAAAAAAAAACTCTACAGTATGTAAAAACAGGTAAAAGCCCCACAAAATCTACATTGAAAGCCAATCCTTCAATTTCTTTGCACAGACTAAATCTAAACACAGAAACACGGACAGAGCAGAGATATGTAACTATCAAGGTAGTGTATGTCAAAAAGCAGGTCATCCCACCCCAGTCTCAGTGGTATAAACTCAAAATGCAGCCAGGAGAGAGCTCAAAGACAAAAAGGCCTCCTGTTCAGGATCTGAGGACAGAACAAAGCCAGTCTTTATACCGCTCCTGGTTCCCCTCAACTAGCCCACCTCACTTCCATTCATCCCCCTTTTTTCTGCCACAGTCAGCCTTCCACAAATATCTCTACATAACCCTCATTTATGTTCTCTTTCTTTCCTTTTTCCAACGCTATAGGGTCCAGTTGGAGCTTCTGGGGCTAAAGGAGACATGGTAAACATATACATTCAAGCTAGTAAAGCTTAAATACAGTATGGCCTCAACTGAATACTTTTTGATAGTCCTCATCCAGCTTGTAAAACTTGTAGTACTGGAATATTCTTTGACTGGATGGTTTCTTTCTCAATTATGATGCTGAAACTGTTTATAATTTCAACTTTTCTCAGTGACTGAAGAAAAAATACACAACTGAAGTTTTGCAATAGAATCAAATAATCCACATCTCCTTTCGACTCTCAGGGTGTTGCAGGAAGTGATGGTTTACCAGGAGAGAATGGAGAACCTGTAAGTATTTTCCACAGTTTAACAATAAGATCAAATTCACAGCACAGTGTTAGTCACATAGAAACTATCTTCATTGTCTGCAGTCATAAGGTATACAGCTGGTTTAGAACTAGGACCAAAAGCAGACAACGTATTGCACAGACTGCTGTCATGAAATGATACTGACTTTTTCATACACACACGGTACTTGCTGGAAACACAAAGTCTGCCTTGGTATGATATCAAATGGCCATTTATCCAAACTAGCAATAAGCAACTTGTTATATTATTTTTATTAAATTAATAATTAAAAAGGTACATTTAATGCGAGAACTTCAAAATAAAGGTGTATGTTTAACATAATAATATGTAACGTTGTTGTCACTGCATACTTGGCTGATTATATTGGATAGTTAATGATTTAATTTAATTTTTTAATCAGGCTTTTCTTTCCATCTGTACCCCATCTGCATTGTGAAAGTGTGTATCTTAGTCTCCTGTCGGAGTTTTTCAAGAGAAAATAATTTGACTTGCATTGATGGTCTTACATCAGCCTATTTGGCCCAGAAGTCCTCTGGCCTGTGTGTAGGAGAAAATCATCACAATTTTTAGTTTTCCATTGGTTTATATATATATATATAATATATATATAAATATAAACATTTTTTTTTCTCTGAATCACTGGACTATCACTGTGTACATTTGTTGTTTGTTAATCTCTGTAATAATCTTAAATGTCAAGTCATTTATGTATTCAAACACACAATATGTCTTATTTTCAGGGTCCTTTTGGCCCAGTTGGACAAAAAGGAGAGGTGAGCTAAATCAGAATTTTCATTTACATTTTGTTACATGTGGGTCCTCTGATACTTTTCCTGTGTCTTTCCTGTACCCCGACATGTACCTGCTTTCTTTGACCCAGTTTTCCAGACACAGTAGAAGTCCTTTTATTAGCACAAAACACAGTCAGATCAGATGTTGTGAGTGGGTGTAATTAGCAGCACAAGTTTGTTCCAAACTCCCTCTGTGTCAACTCCCTCACTAAACATTAAAATGGAGCCTGGCTCCAAGCTGTTGCCCACTTGTCATAGTCATTGCACATGATTCTGCTTCACATTCCAGGTTTAATAGGATTAATTAGAGATAGCTATTGCTGCTTTAGCTTTATTGGCCCATTCGCTGCTACTGCCACAAGGGAGAGACAAGTCGCATTAAGCTGCAGCACAATTTATGTAATTAGAGACGCATTACTGATGAGCCTCACTCTCGTTGTCTCATTTACTGTTTGCTGCGCTTGTTGGAGAAATTATCAAGCAACACGACACCATACGAATCCACCCCCGCGTTGTCTCAACAGACCCACTTTGCTCCTTGGTTCGTGTTTTGTCAATGATCAAATCAAAGGCTTATGGATGTTTTTAGCTCCAGTCTGGAAGAAATTGATTTCTTCAGTTTTACAAAATGTAATGAGTTAGTTAATGGATAATTCTTGTTGATTATAGGCAGGAAAGCGGGGTGAACTGGGGCCTAAAGGCGTTACAGGCCCACAAGGAGAGCTTGGGGCAAGAGGACCTCCAGGAAAACAAGGAGTAATGGGCTTCCAAGGAGAGCAGGGTCTGCCTGGAATTGCAGGAAAGACAGGTGTACCTGTAAGTGTTTTTTTTTATCTATTAAAAAGCTTGTTTGATTGATGCTTTCTAATGAACTGCCTTAATGAGCCTTCACTTTAAAAATGCCTTGTTAACTTGTGTTTCAGGGTAAATTGGTGAGTGAGCAGCACATCAGAGAGCTGTGTGGCTCAATGATCGATGGTGAGACTTCTTGATAAATCTTGTTTGTAATTGTTTGTGATTAAAGGCGTAAAGTAGATTACTGACCCTCATGTGTTTCCTATAATACAGACCAAATTGCACAGCTGGCGGCTAACCTTCGTAGACCCCTGGCACCTGGAATGGTTGGCCGGCCCGGCCCTGCAGGGCCTCCAGGAAAACCAGGAGTTTCTGGCTCCATTGGGCATCCAGGTTCCCGTGGACCACCAGGGTACAGAGGCCTGCCAGGAGAGCTTGGAGACCCAGGTTCCAGAGGTATGAAAACTGACACCAGTATGGACTTTTATCTATTGGTAGAAGCACAAAAACCGTCTCATCAGTTATACAGCGCCACAATGTAATTAGTAGAATCAGTTCAATTCAAAGGGATCAAAAGAAAAGTACCAGCTCTGCAAAAAAATTTATTAATTGGAGATATAGGTTTACATATCCTTCTAAAATGTAGAAGAGTAAAATAGAATTAAGTTATAATGCAATGAGTTACTTTTCACCATAGATTTTGAATGTTTGTTTTTATGACAGGTGATGTTGGTGAGCAAGGTGATAAGGGATCCCTTGGCAAAGCTGTTGATGGTCCCACTGGAGACCAAGGACATCAAGGTATGTGACCTCATACACTGAGTCAAGCAATGTTGTTTACAACCAGATTTAAAGTTACTATACTACACATATAAATCTTAAGCAAGAGACTTTTCAAATGTCAAACAAGGGCAGACAATATACATTTAAAATGGCTGTAGGTGTGCCAGTTCCAGGCCATACACACATATTAAAAGGTTTAGTGGCACAAATGAAGTGTTCCTAATCAATGACTTGTATGTACATTTTGAAGTAATATTCCGAAAAGATGGATGGAAACAACAGTTTTTCAGTAAGCCTAGTTTATTCAATCCAAATCCAATTCCAACCAGTTATTAGAAATGCAATTTCACTCACATTTCTTTCAGAAGTTAATTCTAAAATTACTTCAGACAAGAATAAAAGCATTGCTTGTCTGCATAAAAAGGTATAATATCTGATGCAAAACAGAAAGGAAAAAATTCTACTCTGTTACAAACCCTTTGAAGGAACCTCTGCATTTAATGTAAAAGAAGAATTTGCCCTTGGCTCAATACCTGCATACTGTCCACAGGTATTCCAGGGGTACCTGGCATTGTCAAAGATGGGCGTGATGGATCTCCAGGAGATCCAGGTGAGCCTGGAGAATCAGGCAGGGTAGGTAGGACTGGGCACCAGGGACCTCCTGGAATCTGTGACACAACAGCCTGCCAGGGAGCAGCGGCCGCTGGAAAATCCTCCAACCCCAAAAACCATTAAACATGACTTCCTGAATCGTGATACCATCCACCCCCAAGCAGAAGGGTGATAAGCGGAAGGAAGAAGTGACAGGAGAGAGTGATAACTAAATGTCCTCTTTATTTAAACACATGTATCACAAGATGGGAGGAGTAACATCAAACAGGTGTGATATTTTAAGAGAAACTGAGGAACACCCAAGGAGTGACATGAAAACCAGAGCAACTAAGAGACAAGAGATGACACCCAGAAATAAAGTGGACGGAGGCAAAGATGAGTCCAAGTGAACAACTGCATTGCTCCAAATACAACAATATCACATAACAAGACTTGACTTGACAAACAACTGGAAAATGAATAATGCGTCCTTTTGTGTATAAAAACTTTGTACATGTTGTTTCTATGACCCCATTACCTTGGTTAACATCCTTCTGGCAGATGATGCTCTAAAAACAACAGTGACTGTCTCTGATGTGAATGTGCATGTATCATGGCCCATTAATGTAAATCACAGGTGTTACCTCAGCATCCAAGCTTACAGTGTAAAATATGGAAATATGCGACAGAGACACACAAAAAAAAAACTCTGTCAAGGAGCTGTGTATGTATTGTAAAAGGAATAAAAAAACGCAAATACCCAGGTGCCCAGAAATTGTGTAGATTAATGCAAAAACTTTTGATAGTCATTTTTTTTTTACAGCTTGTTTGCTTGTTTTTTTTAATGACATGTGGAGCTGATTCTCTAGTCTTGAGAATCAAAAACAAAACAAAACTTGTGGATGCAAAAATCTGACATTGTAAAAATAAATTTAAGAATCTTAGGAGCAGAGTAATCTTTTTCTTTTCTTTTTTTTAAAATTTTAACTCTACAATGACCACATCCACTATGTACTACCGGTGCTGTAACTATTAAATATACATGACATTAAATACTATTTATTATTTGTGGGTGACTGTTGTATGTACAGTTAAGATGCTACAGCGACATGTTGTAAGAAAGAACAAATAAAGCCACTTTTCAGTAAAACATCACTCTTCTCTACATATCAAGTGAACAGTCTGAATGAGCAATATGCATAACATTGTGGAAAACAAATACTTCCATTAATTTAAGTAACACTTTTTCCATGAAGAATTTAAAGTCATAAATTTAGGTGACACTTATATATGATTAACAAACTGGACTGAACATACTGAATTAACTTTTTTTATATTAAAAAAAATAAAAATAAATAGAACTTTAATCAAGTTCATGAAAGATGAACATACAATGAATATTTGCTGACTACTATAGCTGAACAGCTGAACACTAATCATGAGCACACTATGTCAGCTGGTTCCACAGAGAAACAGTGCCGCCTGTGTTTGACTCAATGAAAACCCCTTTAGTTTGCTACAAAAGTATGCTCTAAAAACGTGAAATATTAATCAGTGGTAAAAGAAAAGGCAAAGCAATGGCAGAGGCAAAACCAGCCATTTTTGAGCATAACTTGGTCTGAGACTGGAAGCATTCTACTTTCTAATGCATTGCAAAGTAGTTAGTTCACTCTCTCTCATTTAAAATGTAACAATACATCCATAACCATGCTTCAAGGGGCAACCTCCGTTCAAATTTTATATTCAATTAAAAATTTACTCAAATATCTGGCTGGTTTTTCAGACAAAGAAATGACAGGGCTATTGCTCTACCGCGAGAGGAGTGCTCAGTGTGTTGCTTCTCACCCCCTGGATTGGGTCCTGGCCTGAAGAAGGGCTGGATTTCAGAAAGTGTCCTTTACCATCAGCATATGCCTTCTGAAACTCCTGTGAAAAGGGGAGATTCATCTTAAATAACAGTTTCAGAGCCAAACTACTTCACTCCAATCACTCAATGCAAACGTACCTCTTTTAAAATGTCTCCATATTTTTCATTAATGTATCTGAGGAAGGCAGTGGTCCACTGCAGGGTGCTGACTTTGTCTGTACCAACCTCACAGAATGGCACTAGCATGTTTAGCTCATCACAATACGAACGAATCCTCTTCCTGTGCAAAGCCAGAAAGAAGAAGTTTTGTGAACCAGTGTCTTTTAAACTTTACTGACCTTCAACATTGCTCTTTAGATCCTTAAGTCTCAATTCTTTTTCTTTTCATCAACCTCACCAAAAAACATAAAAAGTTTGTGGGGTTTCGTCAACTCCAAATTAAAGCATAATATAAAGATCATTCTGTCCCCTATGTGTTGTCTCTCCACCACTTAGCCCATCCTGACATGATTGACTTGCTATGATATAAGATAAAGGTATTCAGAAAATCTTTTAACTTACATTATATTAAACTCCAAAAACATGACTGATCCAGAAAGACAGCATCAAGCTGGGATTAAAAAGTACATAGTATCTATTTATAGAATATTTCATGACACCCCATCACAAACTGTGGAGGGTTCAGAGATACCTTTCAGCTGTTTGTAGCTGCTGTTTACCTGCGCTCCCTCTCCTTGCTGTTGTGTCTCTCCCTGCGCTGGATATATGACATTTGAGATTTTGCCCTTTTCCTATTTTTGTTTCCTGATTTTCCGGAGGAGTCTGGGGCAGCAGAAGCAGCATTGTTGAGCCTGTTGGGTTCATCTATATGAGGAGTATGGCCAATCACCTGAAGTCAAAACAGGAAGAAAAAATGTATTCAACAATTAATTCTGACTGTGGCCCCTATAAAGCTGTCAGAAAGTGCTTTAAAAAAATAATCATCATACTTGTTCACACGTATTGAGGACTGGGTTTAATTTATCCCCCACAAACTGGCTGGAAAACTCAAAAGGATTTGGTCTGTCAGTTTTTATCCACCTATGCGTTTCAGGGTGTAGGACTGCTTCTTGAACCTCTGCAGACTGCTGAACTATTGTCAAAAAACTGAAAAACAATAAAATACATATTGTACATTAAATTATAATGTGTGCTATGCAACTATATTTATTAACAAATAGCAATGCATTATATTGATACCTACTTGCTGAGAACTGCAGACTTAATATGTTGCTGTTTAGGGGTGTGAGTAGACATGATGTTAAACCTTTTCTCCAAACAAACTCTTGCAGCTGATCTGGATCTATTCTGTGAAGTTGTACTGCTGTTGTTGCATGGTTCAGCTGGACTGTCTTCACCTCTGATTCTGGCCAGCACATAACCTGGGACCTCTCCATAAGAAACGGGTGTCTTTTCTCCTGGCATCACCAAACAATGTTCATCAGTTGAAATTGATAGATCAATAGCTTGAGAGGCTCTGAGTGGGGAAATAGTGGATTCAGTGGGATCTTCACCCAGCACTGTAGCAGGGGGACATGTGGCATCTTGGGGAGCATCATGTGCCTCCATGTGTGTCTGGAAGAAGTGCTGAAGATGTGTATATTCAGCCTCTGAAATCTCCATCAGACCACATTCAGGTCCCAAATTCTGCCCATGGTCATGTGCCAAACATCCACCTTGGCTCAGAAGCAGCCCAGCAGGGTCACAGGTATACTCTCTTGGTGGTGACACGTGGAGGTATTTACGAGCTGAAGGAATGGATGACATCCTTACAAAAAAGATGGGACAGAGATGTGGAAAATAATAATTGTTCCATATTTATACCAGAACAGGCTCTTAAATGTTAGATACAATACATGTTAAGCGACGTCCACTATGTTACTGACGTGTGCTATGGGAACTTGAAAGCTGACTCGTACAGAATATTAACGTTATTATAATGAACGACATTGTTGTCTAAGTTAGCCGAAATAACTCAACAATAAAAAAAAATTATGCTGACATTCAACAATGTATGTGCACTCCAAACCGTTTGTCTTCGTCAAATTGTCTGTATTACCCTAATTGCGAAAGCTAACTCGCAATAGCAATAGCTCGAGACTTCACGTTCGCTAACAAAAGAAATTACAGCTAACGTTAGCATTAATATTTGAAAAGACGTTGGGACTGGCTAACGTTTAAATCTAGCGATAGCTCAAACATCATAACCATAAAACGGTTAATAATTACAAACATTTTGACTAGTCACATACAATAAATATAATTTTTAAGGACTGGACTCTACATAATGTGCACTGTTACTCAACTTTAATTGGACCTTACTCTTTGGTCCTCAGCCTACCTGTCTTTTTATACCAACTTCTTGGACGATGGCCGCCGTTGGTGCGCTGGCGTCCAACTCGGTGACGCAGTGTATAAACTCTGGCCGACTGTAAAAGAGTTTACTACAATTACCTTATTTCAGAAACAGAATCAGAAATACTTTATTAACCACGGGGGGGATTTATAAATAGCAGTTGCTGCTATAGAATAATAGAATAAAATTACTTTGCAATAATAAAATAAAGTTAAAAAAAAAAAAAAAAAAGCACTATACACTAAATATTCAAGTACAAGCTAAACGATATATACAAAGAGAAATGTGAAATTCAGAATCAAGTAGATAGCTATATGTAAAAATAGAATAAGATACAAATAAGGAAGTATACAAATATTTTGAAATAAGTCCGTTGACTCAGGGTGGCTGACACTGAGGCGTTGAAAGGTTAGATCTCCTGTCTCAGGACAACTCTACTAGATTTCAGAGGGAAATCTTATATTATTTTACTCCTTATAAAATATTATCCAGTGTTGTAAATTAGGCTACATTAGTGTGACGATTTAGCGCCTCTATTGTTAAAATAAGGCAGTATTGTTTTTACAGCTGCAAAAAACGCAACAACATGCTTCTGAGTAATCTGTGGACTAGAAAACAACTAGCAAATAATTATTTCTTCCTCATTAAATATTTTAAAGTTTTAAGTTGCAGTGTAACTTTGTTTGAAAAAATAACGCTGTAAGGCTACCTTTGCAAATGTTCCCCCCCATAACCATATGCAAAGCTTCTCTATTGTAGGTGGAATAGCAAATTATCAAAGGGCAATTTGTCCCCATTCTGTTTATACATTAATCCCTTAGAAAATCGAATCTACAGGTAATCTCAAACTTAGTTCACTTACTGTTACTGTTATTTCCTTTATAAATATTCCAACAACCCCAAGAAGTTTCTGAAAAGTAAGTGGACTTTTTATTTAAATTATGTGGCCTGACATTTTATGATGCATTTTTTAACATGCTACTTGGACATAAATGCATCAGTAACCCATAGGATAGGAGTTTTTAATATAAATATAGCTTATTATTGAAATTAGGTTATATAAACGTATATGGGCATTACTTATATATATATGTATATAACTCAACAACCTGCAGAAGTTTATTTAATGGGACAAAAAAAACTTTGAAATTTTTCTCCTGATCATATTGTAATTTTAATTTAGACTGCACTGTCCAGCTTTACAAAAAGTAGTTTTACCATGCTACAACATGCTATTGAATAAATGTTACTTAGTTTCTCTATTGTTAAAATAAGGTTGTTAAAAGTAATAACTTGCAAATAAGGTGAGATTTACCTGAGGAATAAAAAATAACTGCAGTGGAGTCACAAGTGGAATTTCCCATCTTAAATGGAATTGAAGATAAGAGAAATGTATCCGAATAAAGTACCTCAAAATTCTATTTAACTAAGGTATGTCGGTCAATGTACCTTGTTACTCTCCTCTTCTGCTGTTTCGTACATTTACCAAAGCCAGATCATCAACTTGATACTGTGATGAATAAAGATAGACTGAAGATTCAATTGCATGCTGTCGCCCCCCTTTGGTAAGACATTAGCATTGCAGGTAATGGTGGGTTATATCAAAGACAATGTTTCTACAGATTCAGTCTTCTATTACTGTTACCCTCCAAGGGCTTTCTCTCCCTTTTTAACCTTTGTTGATGTGTGCATGCTTCCCATAGCAAGAGTCCTTAAGAAACCTGAAAACAAATTAAAGTGTGTTTTTTTACAGTTTATCCCATGGTAATTTGACCTAAAATACCAACCAAATGTATATATAATTAGTGATTGAATATTTCACTCAAAATACTGTACTTTACTGTATTTTATTTGCAAATATTGTACTTTTTACTCAAATACACAGCTGCAGCCACTATATGTGATTTGGAAATTAACACTTTACATACAAAATATATATCATAATCTCACAAAATACTATGAAATGTAATCCATTACCTGAAAAGGCAGCAACAGTAAAATTGAACTTGCACATGAATGCAATGTTGTTCACATTCCATGGCATCAGCATGGGTCACTTTTCAGCATGTCTAATTTTGATTAAGTACCTTTTGCTAGTATTAGTAGTTTGTTTGGTAACACATATGAGAATGACTCACGTAGCAATCAACCAATTGTAAATATTAAAGACATTTTAAAAAATGTATATAACATTTATTGACTTTTGCATTCTAAAAGAACAATGAAACAAGCCATTTTACTCATCCAAACATAGATGCCAGACCAAGGCTACAATAACAACACTATGGCTATGTTAAAAAAAAAAAAAAAAACCAATGAAAGAAAACATTATATTTTCTGTACAAAACATGTTCTACCATTTCTCACACTGAGTTAGGGATTAATTATAAAAGGGATTTAGTCAAAATCAGAAAACAAGAATGAATACATTACTTTAAATAGAAGACTAAATTGGACTTAACAGCTGGAACCTCAAATATCTCTGAGCATTTTCAGATACAGTTGTAATGGCTGATCTTTCGCATGGCTTTGCCTGTAGGGCTTGATGACAAGTCTGTAACATATATGGACAGCCACTTTAATTAAGAAAAATAAATTAAATTTGTGTTATAATGAAACTGTAGTTTCTCTGTCCAATATGATAATAGCCTTTTTTTTTCCAGCTGGACAGCTTTACTGCTCATAAGCATTACTCGGCTGGGCATCACTTTCATTTCTACAACAATCCAAACTTTGATTGGGTTTAGTTGCGACACCCACCCTGACCAGCGGCTTCAGTTCCCACTTCCTTTATTGCCTCCTTCACCTTCTGTGTGTGCATCTATAGGGGCAATTATTTTACCAGCAGGACTTTTCTCCTGTCCCTGTTTTTGCTCTTTGACAAACTCTCTTTCTCGACTTACTGGTCTACCTCTACTCCAATCCCTGCCTGTTGGGTGACCCATTTGCTTTCGTTTTGGGCTAAAGACATCAGGGTTGTTGATCATACGATTTGGGAAGCGTATGAGACCTTCTGCTGGAGTTGGAAGTAAGGCAGCTCTGTGTCTCTGGGGCTTTACTGCTTGCTGATTTTGTAAATTATCAAAGGCAGGGCATGGGTTTCCTCTACTGTTTTGAGCTGGACATTGGGGTCCATTGTATGACATACAATGTGGATCACTACGGCCTTGGAATCTCTTAGATTGATGTGGGCTACTGAAATGAGATGTCATATCTGGTCCTCTGCTTTCACACCCTGGGCCTCTTATATCTGACCTTTGTATGTCATCATTCATAGGTAGCTCAGATCCCCTGGGGCACAATCCTGGGCCCATCATGTTTGGACCCATTTGATCAGATCCAGGGCTGTCAGTGATTGTATCCCACCTCCCAGGCCCATGTCTTATATCTGAACGTTCAGGCTGTGGCCCCCTTACAGGCCGCTGCCTTCTTAGATCTGGTCCACAATTTTTCCTCCTAATATCATGCTCAAATCGCTGTCTATTCATGCCAGGGCTTTCCATGTCAACACCATGCCTTTCCGATCCTCGTCCCGCACAATCTGAAAACCTCTCATTAATTCCCATAACTTCAGTGTTTAAAATTCTGTTTCCAGGCCCTGAGCATCTTGAGTCTGGACCTCTGGGGCCTCTTCCATGGACCCCAGGCCCTTCCATATTACCCCTAAAGTCTGGCTGCCTCCAATCATTCCCCATATCTGGATCCCCTCTCTGATCTGATCCTAATTCTCTTATACCAGGATCTCTTCTATCATGGCCTTGTCCTCTATTTTCTGGATCTCTATCCCCACTAAAATATGTTCCAGGTCCTTTTCTGTCTGGTCCAGTAGCCCCCCTGTCAGGCTCTCTCCATACATTTCCAGGTCTTCCCATACCAGGCCTTGGGCATACCATAACTGAGTCGCCCTGCACAAACCCTGGACCCATACAACCAGGAGCACTCCCATCATCTCCTGGACCTCCAACAGGAAATGGTCTTTCATGTAGGGGCCTTGGTACTCCACTTTCAGGGCCTTTCCATTCTCTACAAGGAACTTGCCTACTATGTTCATGAGCCTGCGTATTTGGACCTTCCTGACTGATGCCTGGATCCCTGTTGCCTTGTCTTTTCCAATGATCTCCTAAAGATTCTGTTTCATCTCCTACACTATTTACATTGGGCACTCTTCCATCAGGCCATTGTTCGCCTGTGTCTGCACCTCTTCTATCAGGTGCAAAGCCCCTGAAATTTGGCCCTTTCCATCCATCTCCCTGATTTAGATTGCTCATATTGGGCCCCAGTCCTCTACTGCTTCCTCTCATAGGCCTTGAACCCCTCAACTTTCGACCTCTTCTATCATGTCCTTGGCCATGTATAATTGGGCTCTCTTGAATAAATTCCGAGCTCCCAAAGTCAGCTCCACCCCAATCATCTCTTATGCGCCTTGGACCATCTGTATTTGGACCCTTCTGCCTGACGCCCGGGCCTCTAAAATCTGGACTTGATCTTCTCCAACCTGGTCCTGGGCTCTCCATATTTGGACCTTTGCTTTCAGACCCAAGCTCCATGAAACCTGAGCCTTGTGGTTCCTGTCTGCCAGACTCTGAGTTCTCAATGTCTGGACCTCTACTTTCACTTGGTCCTCTAAAACCTGGACATCTTGTATGTTGACTATCAGGCCTTGGACCACCCATTATAGTTCTTTCAGGCCTCATTCCTCTGAAGTGTGGATTTCTTCTTTCAGACTCTGGGCAGTCCATATCTGGGGGTATTTCTTCTGCCTCAGAACTCTTAAATTGTGGACCTCCTAGAAAGCTCCTGTTGTTTCCTGATCCCTCCAACTCTTGAGGCCTTCTTTCGTGCCCTGGCCCTCGGAAATATGGTCCTTGCCTGTTTGGACCTACACCCTCCATACTAGGGCCTGGTCTTTCTGGTCTTTGTCCCCAGATGTCTGGGCCTCTCCTGTCAGGCCCAGGGGCATCAATAAGTGATTGTCCAGTTTCTGGTCCAGGAACCCTGAACTGTGCTCCTCCTTGTCCTCTACTGTGAGGACCTGTACTTTCCATTCCGGGAACAGTTCTTTCATGCCCCAATCCAGTGAAGTCAGGCTCAGGACCCCTGGCATATGGTCCTCTCCTGTTCTGCCCTTGGTGCTCCATAGAGGGGCCTCTCCTTTCACAACTAGGCCCTCTGAAGTCTGGACCTTCAGGCCTTCTCCTTTCAGGACCCCTTCTCTGGAAATCTGGACCTCTTCTATCCGACTCTTGACTGTCCATACTATAACCTGTCCTTTCATGCTCTTGTCCACTAAAATCTGGAAATTCTGATTCTCTTATATCAGGCCACTGACAACCCATTGCAGGACCTCTCCCATCAGGTCCTTGCTCCACCTTAGCTGGACCTCTGCTTTCAGGAGCTGGTACCCTGAAATCTTGACTTCCAGGTCCTCTCCTATCAGGCCCAGGACCCTCCATAAAAGGACCTTGCCTTTCATGCCCTTGTACCCGGAAATCTGGACCTCCAGGCCCTCTCCTTTCAGGCCCAGGACCCTCCATAGATATGCCTCGACTTAAATGCCCTGGTCCCCTGAAATCTGTACCTCCATGTCCTCTCCTGTCGGGTCCAGGGCCCTCCATCGTTGTACCTCTTCTTTCAGGCCCCAGTCCTCTGAAACCTGGACCTCCAGGTCCTCTCATGGTAGGCCCAGGACCCTCCATAGATAAGCCTCTGTTTCCTGGCCCTGATCCCCTGAACTCCGGACCTCCTGATTCTCTCCTGTCTGGCTCAGGATACTCCATAGCTGGACCTCTCTTTTCTGTTCCTAATCCTCTAAAATGTGGACCTCCAGGTCCTCTCATTGGAGGCCCAAGACTCTCCATGGATAAGCCTCTGTTTTCAAGCCCTGGTCCCCTGAAATCTGGACCTCCTGGTCCTCTTCTGCCAGGCCCAGTACTCTTTATAGCTTGACCTCTAAATTCAGGTCCCAGTCCCCTGAAATCTGGACCTCCATGTCCTCTCCTGTCAGGCCCAGGAACCTCCATATCAGGAGCTCCTCTTTCAGGCCATGGCCCCTTGACATCTGAAATTGGTGGTCCTTTTATGTCCATAGGTATACATCTCCTTTCAATAACTGGTCCAACAAATCCTTGACAACCTGGTCCTCGCATGCCAAGTTCTACATTGTCCATAGTTGGACCCCTCCTTTTAGACTCAGGTACCATGAAATCTGGTCCTCTCCTTTCGTGCCTAAGGTCAACTACATTTGGACAACTCATTCCACACCCTGGTTCTCCAATGTCTAGGTCTCCAAAATCCCCTCTGTCAGGTCTCTGGCTCTCCATGTTTGGATCTCTTCTGTCAGGTTGAGGGACTTTGTTTTCATCTTTAATAAATGGTCTTCCTCTGACTGGACCTGATTCTCTCCTATCCAGCCCCCTTGAATCATCCCTCTTATCTGATCTAGAATCATTCCAATCTGTACCCCTCGTATGTGGACCCCCTATATCAGGACCAACAACACCTGGTCCTGGACTCCTCAAATCTGGATTTGTAATATTTGGCATATCATCACAGCTTTTATCTGAAACACCCATATTACCCATATATTGTTGAGGACCAATGTAATTCCTTTCTGATATACCTGGCCTTCTAAATTCATGCATTGTTTTTGATTCTTTCATGTCAGGGCCATAGAATGTCCCATCACTCCTAATATGTGGCTCCCTGAAATGTTCTCTAGACCCACTACTGTCTTGCCCAGTACATGACATGCTTGACCCACCACTTTCATAGTTAATGTTTGGCCCTGGCATTCTGATGGGTCCGCCTAGCCCTTTTTGTTGACCCTGGCTTTCATCTGTCATGGCTGGGGATAGTGCATCTGCTCTTTGAACTCTACCCTCTGAAGCCGTAGTTACATTTGAATTAAAAAAAAAGCCAGGATGCCCATCCACCCTGTTCAAGCCTGCATCTCTGCCATGCATCTGAAAATCCTTTTTCACAGGGCCCCTTACATCTAAAATTGGACTGCCATCATGCTTTGATTGCCATTCAGATCTTCCAGAGCCCCTACAATAAAGACTTGGTCTCCTAATATTTGAATCTTGTACATCTCCACCCATCATAGCAGATCTCACACCCCTTGTATTTGGACTTTCGCCTCCATCCTTTTGGCCTCCATCTCTTTTTATAATATCTGAAGCTTTACCTTTGATCCTTGGAGCCTCAAAACATTGATCTCTCCCCTTTTCTATAATATCTGGCCTACCATTTAGGTTTTCTGGACATGGATGATGCATAGCTGATAGAGGCTTACTTGTGCCCCCTATTTCAGGCCCAGGTCTATATGATGAAGAGCTCTTTACTTCTGTATCTGTATGAGAATTTTTAACAGCTGGTACAGGCCTTTTTATTCCCATTGCTGGTTCGCAGTGTCTCATGTGAAGGCCTACATTTGGATTTATGCCTTGCATATTAGACAGATCTTGTTTGTGTGATCCAGGACTCCTAATGTTGGGATTTATACCTTGCATGGCTGAACCTCTCATATCAGGCCCTGGGAATCCAATTTCTGTTTCTCTAAGATCTATCTGTGGCCCTACATGTCCAAATTCTCTTTTATCTGATCCTGCATCCCTAATACCTTGACCACTGATTCCAGGTCCTGGATGCTTTGTCACAGGGTCAATTTCAGGTCCTGGTTTCTGAATATCTGAGGATGTAGATCGATCTGAATGCTCCCCCACTTGACCAAGTACTTCTGGAGGTTTATAGCATGAACTTCCCTTTTCCATCTGTTTGTCTACCTCAATCATACCTTCATCTGTGGCCTCAGGACCCTCTGGATTTAGGGCTCTAAAATCTATGTTTTCACCTACAGTAGGGCACAGTATATTTGACGCTGTTGCTTTACCACAAGTAGGTATATCATTTTTTTCAACTTTAACATCCTCAGTCTTGAAAGAGTCAACATTTTCTATACTGCTAGGTTTTACGAACTGTGGCTCTGGATCTGGGCTTTGAGGAGAATCTCGAATAGGTGGATCAATTTCTCTTAGAGGAACTGTACTGTCAAGTTTGTCTAAAAACAGTATTTCCTGTTTAGAGAGTTTGTGGATCTGCATAGAAGAACCACTATCTCTGCTGTCTTGGCCACTGCCTGAAGGCTTCTGAAACTTCTGGGATAAAGGTGGTTCTGAAGTCTCAAGCTTTACACTGTAAAGTTCATGTGGACAGGGAGAAATGCCTTTATCAGCGCTCTCAACATTATTTTTTAGCTGATGTCCATCAGGGTCTTTTTTAATATTAACTGAGGTAAATGATAAGGTGTTGCTCTCTACACATTGTCCAACAGTGTCTGAAGAGTCTTGACTATTACACAAGACACTTAAGGGCTTTGATTTCTCAAGCACTTCTGGTGAAGGTCCTCTGTGCTGTTTTGGTGACAGAGACCCAGAATCTTTTTTTCGATGAGATGATGGGGATCGTCTATGCCCATGGGAGTGTCGTCGTGTTGTATGCTCTTTACGGTGGCGACCTTGGCGTTCAGTCTGATCTCTGGTTCTATAACTTGACCTATCCCTGTCACTTCTTCGTCTATCCCTTTCTCTACGTCTCCGTGAATGTGAAGGGGAACGCCGCTGTGACCTTTTCGAGGGACTTCTATGCCGGTCCCTTTCCCGATGACTCCGCTTCTTTGGTGAATGCCTTCGCTTTCTGCTGTGGTATGAAGTGAGAGGGGTGCCCTTGCGGCTAGAACTATGGCTTGTTCCAGACAAAGATGAGTCAAAGGACTTTATACTGCCTCCTTGAAATACATCATCTTGAATTTCATTGAAAAGGGATTCATCCTCTGGATCATAGGCTACATCAGAATCCCCGATCTCGCCAGCAGAGGAGTATTTATCACTTTCCTTATCATTTTCTTGTGTTTCATCTTGCTGTGTATCAGCATCTTTATCATTTTCTAAATTAGAGATGGCAGTTGTGTTTTCTAGCTTATCACTTTGTAAATCCACATTTGAACTATCCACAGTATGTGTAAGGTTATGGATCTTGTCTTTTGACTCTGACAATTGACTGACAGGCAAAGTTTTTTGTGGGGGAGACAACAGGGAATCACTAACAGAAAAGTGAGCCATGAACATACCCACAGCCTCTCTCTGTTGACGTAGTGCCTCTTCCTGCTCTTTCAGCTGCCGTTTTTGCTCTTCAATCTGTTTATTTAGCTCCTCAAGCATCCGCTGTTGTTCAGTTAGTGTTGCAGCTGAGACAACAACAGTGCCCATAGGAACGTTCTGCAACACTCCAGCTGGGGTAGAGGTTTGCACTGGAGTGGAAATGGAAGCTGGCGTAACAATCTGAGTGGAAATTGTGGTTAGGCATGAAGGCGAATTGGATGTTTGAGCTGGAACAGGGGGCTTTGTCACAACATTATTTTGAATGTCTGCAAAGATGGTCTCATCCTCTGGATCGTAGGCGACATCATCATCTACTATGTCTGATACTGCAGGACCATCTGCCTTTGTTGTATCTATGCTCTTACGAGCAATCATTCCATAACCCATAGCTGGATCATACTCCTCTTCTGGGTCATATGGTCGGTCAAAGTCATTTTCATCGTCTTCTTCTTCTTCTATTTTCTTAACTTTAGATTTTTGCCCATATTGTTGAACAATTGGATCTGCCATTGAGTCTGATATCTGTGAAAACACTGGGACCTTTTTAGCAGCAACTGTTGTTGTTGTTGAACTTTCAATAGAAGAGACCACCGAGTCTGTTTGCTTATTGAGGAACAAACACTTCAAAATAGTCTGCAGTGGTGTCTTATTACTTGAAGCTGTTGTGGGATCTTTGTCAGAGTTGCTAAAAGATGTTGACTGACAGGCATCAACAGCAGCTGAGGTAGAAACAGGAGGTTTTGTTCTACTGGACGTCAAACAAGATGGTATGGTAACTGAGCTGGAAGACGAAGAGTCTGATGGTGACCCCGGGCAAGGTGGTGAGCAAGGAGGGGTGGTGCTAGCAGGAGTCTCTGGATCGTAGGGTTGGAATATCTCCAATTTGTCGGAACCATAGAGGACTGGGGGTTTTGGGATCCATGTAGGGTCTTTGGACATGTGAACTTTTGGTCTCTTCTCTTCAATTTCCTGAGGCAAGATTCCTGGACGTTTTCCCTTTTGGATGACTGCGAGACCCAGAAGAAGATTAGGCCTGTTTTTTTCCAGCCCTGAAAGTAATAGTGAAATAAAAAATCATTAGAACAGGTCTAAATTAATCCTGAAAAAAGGCTCTCCATTGTTACATTTTTTGTAAATGCTTGTGAGTGGTGTTTGAACAGGATATTTCAATTGCTAAAAAATATATTAATCTAATAATCTACAAATGTAATAAATCACCTTGCTTGAAAGTATTAATATCATATTCAATATTTACATGTAATTTAAACATGTATTCAGGGATGGACCCATATTTTACGAAAAGAGAATGCAGATTTTGTCACTGCAGCTCTCATTTTCCAAGGTGTTGAGACTTCAGTGTGCAAACCAATGTTGCCCAGGGTTATGTCCCATTTGATAGAGTTTTGAAAATAAAAAGCAATACTGATAATGTAAGCAGCAGTATCACACCTGGCCCATCAAGAGGTTGCAGTATGGATGGGATTGACTCCTTTCCACTGAGTGGGACCAGGTATATATCCTTGATAGAACGGCTGCCATTGGCAACCACACCAAAACGACCTCTGCTGCTGAAATAGGAAAACAGGGAGACATAGGCCACCTCTTCCTCTTCTGTTGCAGGGTGGAACCGAATCACACATAACTCCTTAAGTGCAAAAGACAAAAAAGAAGATTCAAAATATTGATAGATTTCCACCATTATTCTTCAAGACACAGAAAGGAATACTAAATCTATTGCTTGCCTTTGTAACAGAACTCTTAAGCTTTGCAACATAGTCCCACACTGTTTGAGGCAGGATTCGTCCCCCAATTTGTATGGTATCAGGTAGATCCTACACACAAGAAAAAAACGTTAAATATTATATTCAACGGACGACAATGACAGGTGTATTTAAAGGTGCAATACATGCAAAAGGTCTCTACACATTGTGCACAAAGGTGCAAAACATGACATTCAAAGCTGTGATTGAGCCAGAATTTACACCATCATGGGCACTCACATGAACAAACATAGACTCATGCATGGACCACCTAAAGATTTGGTAAGGTGACTTAATTCTTCGGTCAGAACACCATTACTTCAGAATATCTTTACATAGCTCGTTCTTGTTTAAAGCTTGATTAACGTCTTTAATATGGCGTATCGTACCTTTAATTAAACAAAAACCTATTATTGTGCAGTACTGTACCAGTTTAAGATTTTCAGCAGATCCTGAAACCAGATATCCCTTTGTGACAAACTTGGCTACAGTGAGCATGTTTAGGAAGCCCTTCCACACAATGTCTTGCTTAGCCAAGAACTGAGAAGTCTCAGCATCAGCTGGGGATTCAGAGATCACAGTCCTATGAAACAAAAAACAATTGCACAATGACAAACATATTTACATCATATGCTCATTTTGCTCAAATGTTTACCAACGGACAGAACAGGACAAAATTATTTCATTATACAGTTTTTTAAATACCTGGATGATGTGTTGTAGAGTCTGGGATCAGCAGAAGAAGATGGTTTCATTAAGATCGATTTCGGTAATGGTTTTGGTGGTGGTTGTGAGGAGACAGATGCTGAGGGTGTTGAAGAGATACTGTCTTTAAAAGGAGCATAGGATACTAATTTATTATGGGATGCGTTACTGGGACCAGAGGTTCCACTGGACAATGCAGAGAACCTGCTTGCTGCAGTGCGAGGGTCACGTCTTGTGATTGTTACTGTGGAGACGGCAGGAATCACAACTGGTTTGTATCCTCTCTTTTCTGTAGTAGTTCTAGAATTGTCTGGCGTTGGGGATGCAGGGGACTCCATGATAGGGGAAGCTGGAGACTCCAAAGTAGGGGAGGCTGGAGAGTCCATTACTGGGGAAGCAGGGGACTCCACTATAGTCAATGGTGGAGCATCAATTAAAAGGCGGGATGAAGGATCGATCAGACACAGTGTTGGAGAGTCCATTTCAGGTGAGTCAGGTGGCGCCCGCAGTGGGGAATCGTCTCCTGCAGACTTCCTCCAAGGGGATTCATGTTTTTCTCTTGTTTCAGAAACCTTAGGTTTTTTCTTTACAGGTTCCTCCTCTTCTCCCGCTAGCATTTGACCTTTGGGAAGAAATAAGCAATCTATTTTAAAAACTTAAAGGGATCTCACTGGACAATAATGTCTATTATCAATAATGTCTATGTCTATTTCACGGCTATTGTAAAACATCTTTTTTTCACCTGTGCATATCTTGCATTTCAGGTCAAAGAGATGTGTTTTGTGCTCCGATGTTGTGTCCTTCAACATGCAGGTGAGAATGTCTGTTTCAGCACTGGCCAGGCTTGGCTGGCTTGTTCTAGGCCTTTGAGCTGGTACTGGAAGACTTTTCTTCTGTTCCTGAGAAGCAACCTATCCAGAAACAAACAATCAGACATTATCTGAAAAAATATAATAATCTAGGCCTTTTGTGATGTTCATGTTAATCAATAGAGCAGTAAAAAATGTTGAGAATATGAAAATATAAAATTACAACAACTGAATGCAAATGAAGTGAATACACACCATGCTTCTATCAGGTCTAGCAGGATTCAAACTGGGTAAATCAACCTTCACTGCTTCAGGCTTCTGCATCGAACTTGATTCTTTAGCAGCTGCATCCATAACCTAGATACACCAAGTGACAGAAGATAATCAAGTCTTAACCAAAACACTGGCCCCTCAATTTCAAGCTTTATATTAGATATTTTCTTTGTTGTTGTGTTTATTCATTACACGTTACCTCTGTTGCTTCTTTTTCACATGTCTCTGAGGCTTTGATAGCCTGCATATCCTTCTGGCTCATCCTGGCCAGTCTGAAGGGACCGATTTCTCCACGTACAACCCGATACAACAAACCCTAAACAAAACCCATACTAGGCTGTGAGTTTGCTAAAAAATATATTTTTAACTTTGAGATGACCTAAAAAAAACTCACAAACAAATTTCTGCATTACTATGAGTAATATTCAAATGTATGGTAAGCAAAGAGATCACAAAACAGAAACTGGTTGTATGAACATTAAACAAACCTTGTTTCTTGGGTCTTTCAGGTTGAACATTATAGTTCTGTACTTGTTCATGTATTTGCTGTCTGTGTTGCGAAATATGTTGAACATCTCCATCTCAATGCTTGCGACAAGCTTTGCAACTTCACTCTCAGACATCTCCAAATCCACACAATCATTCACCCTTGAGATGAAAAAAACATAAATAAAAAAATAGGTTGTTCATAAAAGA
>JAOWBC010001714.1:18753885-18793561 GCA_028566105.1 Hypoplectrus providencianus
TGAAAAAGTAGATTGATTTCAGTAAATCCATTTAAAAAGTGAAATACTGAGGATTTCAGCACTGTTCTCTCTCTGGTTGCACACTATTTGTTTGGCCAGTAGAGGGTGCTCGTGTGTCATAATTAAATGTCTGGATACTGAAACGAGAAACTGTTGGAGACAGGATATGCAAGCTCTTAGGGCTTGTGAAAGATAAGCAGTAGTATCAAGGTCTAAAAAGGCAACAAAATGCTACAATGGTGGTTCAAAAATAGAGCTCTGGTCATATCTGACATTTAAAGCTGAAACTCTCACAGACAAAGCAAAAAAAAAAAAAAATGTTAACTCAGCCATCATCTCGAGACGGAACATTGCAGTAAGTGTTCACTGGCGCACCGTGAAATGAACACTTTTATTTTTAAATCTCAGAAGTATTTGTTACTGCTGTAAACACTGAAATCAAGCAACAGAAATGACATTCCCATGTCTCTTACACTACAGTACATCATGTGATCACACTGCACTCAAACTGAACATTACCAAGCATTTAAGGCTATGGTAACACTGATGTCCTTTTTTAAGTATCAGAATAAATGTGTGGGTATTAGTACATTATCTCCCAGTGGACAGGACCTTACGCCAAACCTCCTTATAACATCAGACTCATCAAAAATCAATTGTCGTGAGCTGTTCCAAAAAGCCACAACTTCTATTTGTGGGCTTTTACAGTATATATGATATTTATTTGGAAAGATTACCAATGACCTCCCTCGCAGCCCCTTGCCCAATATAAGCAATGTTCAACATTTAGCAGTAAATGGGAAAAGACTTGGGGTTGCTGTTTCACCTAATAGAATCTTTAATGAATCCCTTAGTGAAGTTTCTTTCGTGTTTGTTTGTTGTTTTTCTTTATCTATCATCCACTCCAGAAGTTGGATGATGAATTAAACCTAAATCATGTCCCTCCAGTATAAACAAAATACTACATGAAAACATAGTTGTTTCTTTGACAATGACAGTGAGTTGTTCATACACAATATTTCCGGGATGGTGAAGCTGTTTCTAGATTTGACCCCAAGTCAGTTATGCACTTCCACTAAATTCATAGTGAAAACCACAGATAGGGAACTCCTCTCCCACAGACTGTGGGAGTAACAAAACAAAGCATCTCTTTGCTTATTGGTCTGTGTGGTATATGAGAAAACTATCACACATGTTTTTAAATGTGCTGACCAAATTGCAGCCATTCCCATAACTATCCATCACAAACAGATAATACTCTTAAACCAAATATCACTGTTTGGTTACACATGGCATTATTCTGTTGGATGGATTATTTCAGTTACATTTTGGCAAGGTACAGAAGAAATTTCTTATTTGAGGTGATGTGCAAAAAGGGGGTGTATACTATATATACTGATGGAAAAGAAACTATTTCACCTAAGCTTCAATCAGCAATACAGTGAGGCAAAAAGACTTGCAACTTGACAACCTCACTGAGGATCACTTTAAGGTCCAGCAAGGCCACACTTAGTTTCCGGAAATCCATGCTGTCATGTGATGCAGTGATGATGTTGTGCAGCAAATCAACACGTGCTGTCATGAGGACATCAGCTGCTCTGAGAAATACCGGTGAGCGGATGCTGTCTCAGCCTGCATCATGCCTGACCTCGACCACACCGTGAGCATGTGAGACGCCCGCGACACGACAGCTGGAGATGGCAACCAACTTGGTCAGCACCCTCTCCAGAAAAGTAGCAGCTGCATTCAGAGGCTCACTGGTTCCACAAGGTGTCAAACAGAAGTGGATGCAACTGGGGATCCCAAAGATGAACTGCTGGACAACTAGATATAGCTAGGTAGATGGAGTTATACTTTAAGAATGTGTTGTAGTTTTCCTGTTGTTGGTTTTAATTACTTTTTATTTAATAGAAGAGATTTACTGTAGAGTTGCATGATTTATTTTTGCTGCCATTCAGTATTTTTGCCAGCATCTTCGGATTTTTATCCATAGAGCTAGAGTGAAATTGAAATGGCTGTGGACAAACCTCCACTCGTAATCTTGAACTCATTTTAGATTTCTTTTAAAATGCGGGCAATGATTTCTCTCACTTAGCATCGTGGCTAGCCAAATGTTTTTATTTGCCTCGCTGCATATCTGAAACTTCTGCCAATACCTCATTCCAAACGTAGTGGATTGAAAATCATCAATTAAAAAAATTATCAATATTTTTTGTACTTCATGAACATATTCCATTTATGTAGAATGTATTGGTGTAGTAGATTTGCCCTGCCGCCTATTTTAAAGATGTTGAGAAACAAAAGAATTATTTTTGGCAATTAAACTTTTATGGGACATTACAATAATACAGTTTTTGTGTTTATTTTATCTATTCATATATGTTTTGTAGAACTTGAATTTAATTACTTTTAACAACCTTTCAAAAAAAATTGCCAGGTATTTGCATGTCAGGGGGATGGAACTTTGAATGTCATTTTTAAAATGGAAAAATCTCATTATGTATTTTTAGGTTTAATGTAAGAGATTAGAAAATGCAGGCAGTACTGTTAAACCTTTAAACTTGAATTTACTTGTGAGATAGAAATCTGTGTGTTGTGTATCATACTCCCACACTGGTGGGCTGTTTTTCGTGAACAAGTATTGTCTTATCACATTCTGGCATGTGTTATTTACGTACAGTTCATTTTCTATTTTTACCTATACATATTTATATTGGTGACAGAGGTTATATATTTATTTTAAACCTATCTTTGTTCAACTTTTTTGTCCTAGTTTTATGCTGTATCTCCATCTTTCTGTTCCTGTTCTTGGAACTGTGTGGAGGTGCATTGAGAGCATCTTAAAACTTGTACACAAAAGCTGATTCTGATTCAGAAATCCCACACAAGACATACAGGTTGAGAAAAAGGGCAAAGAAGGAAGGGCGCTACAGAAAGTAGTTTTAGGGGGAAAAAATGCATGCATCAATGTGTATGGATAATGATTGGCCGGGACTCAGGATATCAGAAGCATGGTTGGTTTGATAAGTAATTTGTTATTTTCACCCCATTCATGTGACTTAATAGCATCCAAGTAGGGTTATGTAACCACTATACCTACACTTACTTAAATATGCCTGTCCTTAATATTAGGAGTTTTTATGCTTGTGTGGTGAACTGTGAGGTGTGTTCATCTGCATGAGGGTCAAGTTTCTTTCATGCTGTTTGGTGGAATGCAGCATTTTTCAGACTGTGGCCAGCTGACACTTCAGAGCATTCTTCATCGAAATGACAACATATTTCCCATTCACTGATTGGCGACCTCCAGGTGGAACCTCATCCTAGCGTGTGCACTGATGAATCCTCCAGTCCTCTCTGCGTCTCTGCAGCAGCAAGAAGTCAACTCCTCCTCTTCCGAATCAGTTGGCCAGTCCCTATTTAGAATCCTATCTTAGCTAATATTGATGTGCAACGCAACAACTGGTCAAGATGTGCATGTGTGTCTGTGTTGCTGGACAAGGAACCATAAGTTGCAGCATGATACAAATAGTTTTTTTGGATGCATGGGAAGTTGTCTGAGCATGACAGAACTGCAGAAAGGTTGTACAGTATATGTTGAATGTATGTGTTAGTAAGTGTGATTTATGGATTTTGTTGGGGGATTGAGTACTCATATTAAACGTTTTATATGGGGGAAAAAAAACAAAATCGAGAGAGAGACAGAGAGAAAGAAAGAGATTCTGCCTCAGAGGCATTAAAACTAGGAATGATTGTTATGACAGGAAGAAGAAACTGCGGGTGCTTGAACACTGAGGTACCTATTTGAAATATAACTTTGAGAAAACAAGAAGTTTTGTATATGTGGCGTGCATTGCCATCTTGACAGAAAAGACTTCACATCCATCAAAGTCAGTGGTACTGATGAGTTGTGGAAGGTTTTAGGTGGAGGGATAGCTGTGAGCTCATAGCTCTAGCTGGTATTAGCAATGTCTTAATTATGCAGCATTGCAAACATTGTTGACTTTTTCATGAAATGCAAAACATGACTAGGTCTTAAACAATTAAGCTGTCATCACTATTTGATGATATTTGTCTTGTTGTGAGGGGTTACCTTTGATTATCCCATTAACAGATTAATTAACTGATTAACCTAACAAAAAAGTATCATACAAGGGATTCTGTAAGATTGGCCGTCTGACTTAATTTCCTAATTAACAAAAAGTATTTCTACTCATTTGCAAATAGGGTGGGTTAGGGGTTGTGATAGTTAGCACTGCACCTGATTTAAAAAAAAATGATTGAAGCAGACTTTTAGAGACAGAGATGAAAAAATGTGATTCAATATTTTCAATGGGCAAATTTTATGTATGCAAGCATCACCTGTTGGCCCTTGAACATGTAAAAACATATTGTGTGCTTTAGGTTCACTTTCAGTTGTGGTGAGAAAACTCACCATTATCTTTTGCTGTCATGTATTCCTCATGCTGCCAAAGGCCAGCAGCTTATTTTACAGCATTAGAAACGTTTCCAGAATAATGACTGTTGCCAAAATTATGTGTTAAGCCCTCCTAAACTTCCTCAGACTTGTGTTCTGCACACAACAATGGTTGTTATGTTCTGCAGCACATATTCTTCAGTAGGAACATTTTTGAGTTTGCAAGGAACCTTTGCAAAGTCAGACAAACTCAACACCATGCAGTGTTTCTATACATTGGTAGCAAAAAGCGGCAATGCACCCTGCCTATCCATCAATACCCCACACACAGCTGCTCTGCAGCTACCAGTTAAACCAGTTATGAGCCTGGTTTAAATACATTTGTGTTTAGAATCCTGAATGGTCAAGACTGCCTCTGCACATTTAAGGCATTTTGGAAAATGTAGACAGAAAAATTATGAAAATGAACATACTTACCCTCTGCTGACCCCTGCTACTTATCAGTCATCCCAGAGAGCATGTATGCTTCGGTGCGTGTGTGTGCTTGTGTGTGATTGTGTAACATAGTACCAAGACTGAAAGATGAAGGAAAATCTGTAATGCCAGAGGAGGCACCTTGTGAATGGTGTGTAAACTGCTGTGTGGTCTAAATGTGTATGAGTAGTGATTGGTACATACACGCTGTGTTTAACTTAGATGATGGTATGGAAGAGGCCTGCGCTTCTGTGAGACTGGGGTCGCAGCCTAAGGGAGTTGCAGCCTCCTCCTGTGCTCCATCATCCTCCTTCACATCCCCCTCTTCACTCTCTTCCTCAGCTTTCTCTGCTAATCTCCTAGACATCCTCGGACTCTGTGATGAAACCTTTTGAAAGGTGAAAAAAGAAATTAATTATATTTAAGACAGAACAAGAAAATGCATCACCTATAGACTTTCAATGTCTTGCTCAATTTCTTAGCTGCCATCCTAAAATGTCCTACCTTAGCAGTGGGTTTGGCAGCAATGGTTTTTTTCGGTGGCCGTCCTCTTGGCTTGGGTACTTTAGGGACGGACAGAGTCTTCATTGTGAAAGCAGCATGCTGTAGGATGCAATCAGTGCCACAGTAAACTGAGTCTGGTAGGGCATGTCGTGAGCACTCGGGTCCAATGCACAGAGAAAGAGAGCTCTCTGTCTTCATCTCAGCTTTGGGGTTAGGCTCGGGCTTAGGATGGGGTTCAGGGTCAGGCTTGGGTTCAGGCTTCATCCCTTGAGCCTCCTCTTCCTCCTCCTCCACCACCATTATAGTCTCCTAAAACCAGAGTTTCATCTTACAACCCAAGACCAAACTCCTGCCCTGCAAGTCAGCTCATGAATTATGGCACAATACAACACTTAATGAAATAACATATTTGGTGGTAAATATGAATTAGATAAATGTTAAACCAAAAAAACATCTACTGCCACCAACTAGTTTAAATGCTTGTCATATTTAGTTGAAACTAAGGCTCAAACCATGGTCCAACTGAAACAGCTTGAAACATGCCTGTGTGCTTATGTGGACCTTGTTTCTGTCGCAAGGATAATAAACCTTTCTTGAGATCAGAAAATAGGGATACAACCAATACGATTACTGATTATTACCTTTTTCTCATGGCAATACCAATGAGTGAGGAAATCATTTTGAAAATAATAATTTCTTTAATATATTTATTTTATATTTATATATTTATTTAAATGTCCATAGTTCTGTCCTTATCAAATCTAACTCACAACCTTATCGTGACATCCAAAAGCAAAGAATGGTCTAAAATCATCAAATGTATTTTCCTTTCTTTTTTTTTGCTGAAGTACATATACAAAATATCCTATAACATACTTCTGAGTTTTAAAAAGCATTTTGTCTAGGAATCAAAAATAATATACTTTGCCATGATCAGTTAAACTAGACAGAAAGTCAATGTCATCAGTGCTTCTAACTACATATTTATGGATACAGGTATATATCAAGCATCCCTAATGGCAACCCAAATAAAAGTTTAACCTTGAGGTCCTGTTGCTCCTCCTGTCCCTTGCGTTCTTCAGCAGGAGCAATTAGTGTCAAGCATTCAGGAAAGGTAAGCAAGGGCTCTGGATCAGGCTGCTTCTTTGTAGTGCAAGGGGGGCAGATGTACTCCTCCCCATTCCTCTCCATCTGACGGCCCTGTGTCTGAGTGATACCAACACAGTCACCATGGAACCAATCCTGGCAACTGTCACAGCAGATCATGAACCTACAATCAGTGAAAAAACAGCAGTGATCAGGAAATGAAACCAACAGATGGCTGAAGCATGCAAACATCCAAAGCCCAAGAGATCATGTTACAAGAAACGAGAATATACCTTTTATCTTGCTTTTGCCGACAGATGCAGTACAGAGTGTTGGATTCAGAGCCCTCTGTGTCTGATATATCTGAAGACTTTCTTACATTCTTATCATCTTTCTTCTCCTTCTCCTCCTCCTCTACCTCCTGTGGTGCATCATCAAACTGTCCGGGAGTTACATCAGCAATCTGGTCTAAATCAGTGTCCATGATTATACAGTCTGAGTTGGATTGCTGAGCAGGACTCAGAGTAATGTCAGAATTAGCAGATGATATCTCTATTTCAGCAGGGCTGTGTGAATCATTTTCTTTATCCACCTCTTGCAACTGCTGCAGCTGCTGTTCAGCTGTACTAACAAGCACAACCTCATCGTTGTCATCCTCAGCACAGACCATGCTTGGCTGAAGGGCCAGTGCTCTGCCCCTCCCTCTGCCCCTTCCCCTACCTCGCCCTCTGCCTCTGCCTCTACCCCTTCCTCTGGCCTTTCCTCTTCCACCTCTACCTCTCCCGCCTCTACCTCTCGTGTCTCCCTGCCGGCCTTGAGATGTTAGCCTGTCCTTAATTTGTATCAGAGTCATTTCATCACTGTCCTCCTCTTGACTAGAAATTAACACCACATCATCGACTTCCCCTCCTGCCATATCATCCAGAGAACCTGGCTGTGAGATCTCCATGTCTTCAGCAGGTTCAACAAAATCAATTTCTTCTATAACCTGTGGAGGAGGCTCCTCGACTGCATCAATTGTTTCCAAAATCTCTGGGGCTGCCAGTGAGTCTGACATTTCCATTGACATGGCCTCATTTCCACCGAGCAGTGAGAAAGCAGTGTGAAATGCAGATCCGAAATCCTGCCATAAGCTGGGGTCAAGGCTAACTCCTGCAGAAGCTTCTGAGGCTGGCTTGCTGTCTTCTGACACAGGCGAGGATGGGGCGGACCACTCTAGCTCATCTAGAACAATCCTATTTGAGCAAATCTGGGTAGCCGATTCTGGATTGTGCTGGGGTGCTTGGTTAGCTCGGCGACCTCTGCCTCTGCGTACAAGAGGTGGGCTGTGGGCTAGCTGTCCCACTTCATCCAAGAACTCCCGTCTAGCGATGGTTGTCCTCCTGAAGCCCCACGACTTTTTGACCTGAGCCATAGTTGGCCTTACACTTGACTCGGCCCCTTCTGACTGACCCTGCTGTTCCTCTGTAGGAAGACAGGAACACACAGGGTTAACAGAAAGAAATCACTTTAATTTTGTCTATAGCAAGAGTCTGCCCATTTAAGCCACACAACGACAAAAGGGAGGGTTTTACCTGAATTATGAGCGTCACTCTTATTTTCCACTGGGTCCATATTGACATCTATGGGTAGTTTACAGATAAGATATGGTGTGTCATTACACAAGTTTACAGGAATATTAATGATAGGGCCAGATAAATAAGGAGTAAATGTCAAAAAACAGGTACCTCTAAACAGATGGCTACAATAGCCTAAATTTCAGGATGGTGGTGTCATTCCACTTGTCTCTCTTTGCACCTGGGGAAATAGAGAAAGAAAATACACAATTCACATTAAATCATAAGGCAAAATAAGCAAAAACAAATATCACAACATTTTCACTCAACTATTAACATCAGGTGTTCAGCAAAAAAATACCAGTAATCAGCCACTGAACTAAAGCTTAAAGGGCCAACTGTGACAACCATGCACTACATCCTGCATACATAAAGGCAATAATGTTCTCTTTTTTTAAAAAACTCATTTAGAGAGTTGTTGACTTAACTACTGCTGAATAAATTACTCTAAGAGGTGTTAATAATTCAACAACACCACAGTTACATTATGACCTTTAGGAAAGCAGAAGTTAGAGGGCCATTGCAGAATACCACTGATTTTTTTATCAGTGGCAACATTTTCACATAGAGGCAATCCATTTTTGAAATGTGTAAGGTGTTGGTTGGAAGGGGAGGGAGACATCAATCTGAAATAGGCACCAATTAATAGTAGGTTTATTCAGTCTACATTGTGAGTCAGATGATAAGTACGGTAGCATCAGGCATGATTTAAACATTGCTTTCTTAACTTTACAAAATGATTAAAACTCCCAGTATATGTTTTTTGTATTTTTAAAAAGGATTTAATAGATGGACCCAATAGTCAGAAATACCTGATTCAGCAGTTTTAATCAGTATTGGTCTGATATCCAACATTGCTATCAGTTCAGTGCCTCCCATGTAAAGCCTGTATAGTTTTAATCAAGTCGACTTTTACAGGTAAAGCAGAGAAAGGTGAAACTTTTGGGTTTGATCAAGTAAATAAATAATAATAAATCATGACAGGGGGCAAAAAAAATCTGCTATAGACTATAAAATTAGGTTGTACTTGCATTTACTGATTAACACATTTATTAAACAACAAGGGGGTAAAACCAATGGGGTAACTATATGGGTTGAACGGTAATTCTACGCATTTTAATGACACTTAAGGACGAAACACGTGACTGTGTCCAGCGTTGTATACAACATTTTTCGTCGAAACACTTTATTTAAAAACTCTAGCCAGTGTGGGGCTATCTAAGGTTGGTAAGCTGTTGTGTGAAGGCCTAAGGATGTGATGTGCCGTTTTGTTTGTGGTAAAATGATCCTGGTCCAGATGTTTTTATGCAAAGACGTAAACAGGAGTGGTTATAATTTGGGCAGTTCAAAACAGAAACGAAACACTAGCCCTTACTAATGTCACTTCCAGACCTCATTTGGTTATGAAAGCACAGAAACGAAACGTTTCTGCAACACCTCAGACAGGCAGGAGATATTCCGCAAAATAACAAGCGAAGTCTCTTTCCAGGTGACCCTTATTGTTCCCTGCACATAAACCAGCTAGCCGCGAGCTGCCACATTACCTGCTAATACATGAAACAAGCTGCGCAGCCAAGTATCTCCAACGCCACAGACTCAAACAATTAATTGCTGCACGCTTGTAAGTGAACATCATTAGGAAAATGGAAGCCATACCTTAGATATAAATGATTAGTTTCCAGTAATTACTTAATTCGATCAGCTAGTGTGCTAGCTAGCTCAGCCTTCCATTTTCTCTGCCTCGCTGATTAGTAACCTCGCGAGATCAGGCGGAAAGCACCGTGGTTTCCTGCTCAGTCATTTTGTTTATTTTTTCTTCAAGTATTTACTTTAGAAAACACATGTATATGGAAGGATGTTATATACATATATGTTTCCTTCTTGAAATATTTATATATTCATACACTGATATTTAATTGTTTGTACATTTTTTCTCATTTCATAATGTTGATAACGAGACCAAATAAAGTGCATAAAGTGATTTTTTAAAATGACATAAGTTTGTTATATAGTTAACAAAGAGGAAAACATCTACAGTTATACGAGCTGCAGCTTGGACATAATTCCTTATACATTTATTTGACTATTTATTGTTGTGTCAAGTGCTCCAAGGAATTCTTAATCAATTAAATTCTTAAGTTTCGCACACTCATTGGCAAAGCATCACAAACTATTGCATAGTCATTAGTTACTCAATTTCATTTAATGATCTAAAATAAATAATTCAAGGTGTTGTGTTTTAAGTTGATCAGAGCATTTTTATTTTTCTTCACAAGTCCATTTATTGTATGTACAATATGTAAACACGAACGAGACACACGCTCAAAACACACATGCTCACGGGAAATAATATCCAGCCAAAATGCAGTTTTTTTCATGCCTACCCAGTTCTTATTGACAGTCTGATCAGGATCTACACCAGCTTTGGATTACCAGTTAAACATAGGCTTCGCTCAGAGCTGACATTCATATGAAGTAATTTATTTTTTTAGACACATAGAAATGTGATTTCATTAAACATACTATAAAAACATATAACACTATAAATATTGTTCAGGTATTCTTACAAAAACTTTTTACAGTTTACATTTTTTAGTTATTTTTTAATAAATCACATTTTTTTATGTAGGTTTTTACAATGTGGAACTACAATACAAAATTGATATGAGCCAACAATGCCCCCACTGACATGAATTGGGCATAACTGAAAAAAATGTTTAAACTTGCATTACTCAAAATATTTTGGATGACATGAAGCAGACATGATTTAAAACAAAAATGAAACTTGCATAACTCAAAATACCTCTGATGGAGCAATGATCAATGAATATTAACTGTGGAAGGCTGATTTTGTCTTATTATATGGAGAGAAGTCAATAAAACAGCCTTTAAGTATTTATGAGCAGCATTGAAAGTGTAAATATTCTGTGGGTTGATACAATCTTGCTGAGACTTGAAACAAAGCAGAAACAGAGCGATAACAAAACTACAGTATGAAAACATACAACCTCACATTTTATTTCTCAAGACAGACTAGTTTCACATGGTGAATCCACCTGAACACACTTGTGTGCACTGTAAATGTGAGATGAATCAACAAAAAAAGTCCACCAAGCAGTTGTACACATGGGAATGGAGAAATCAAAGTGATTTGTCACAGAGGTTCAAGCACCAAGTTTGACGCCACATGTCTGACGCAACAAGCCCCACAGCAAAATGTGCAAGAGTAGCTGCAGTGTAGCATTTAGGTCACAGTAACACCAGCACTGTCCTTGCTCTTCTCCATATATGAGGGAGAGTTACTTTTGTCCGATATGGATCCTGCTCCTGAGGGCAGGGTCTGTGTGGCAGGAGAGTGGCCTGACGATTTCACTGAAGGGTCTGAGTTTGATTCTGCTTCTGGCTCCTGCTGCGAGGCTGTGGCTGAAATGAAAAAGAAAAATATAAAGTGAGAACATGGACACGGATATCAAAATAATAAAAATAGTGGAATATATAACTTTTATGTTTTGAGTATCTATGGTAGACTTAATTTAATTAACGGTGAAAGAAGTAATTAGATCCTCTACTTAAGTATAAGTGGTAACACCACACTTTGAAATTACTCCATTACAAGTAGAAATCCTGGATTCAAAACATACTTAGGTAAAAGTACAAAAGTATCAGCATGTCAGCTAAATTTAGTGGAATAAAAAGTACCTCTAAATGTACAGCAAGTTGCATAAAATGGAAATACAGTACAAGTTCCCCCAAATTGAAGCTAAGTACAGTACTAGAGCAAATGTACTTGGTTACATTCCTCTACAGCATTGAATGACTGAAAATTTGAGAAAAAAAAAAAGTGTTCTTTTTTATTTGTATTTTTTGCCATTTATAATATGGTTGTTTTGTGTGAAATGCACTCATCATGATTAAACAACAATTCTTGCCTAAATTGAATATATATATTTATATTAAACGCTCTCTATATATATACTAAATCGAATTATATATTGGACACATTTATGATTAGTGAGCTTGTTTTTGTTACCTGACTGTGTGCAGGACTTCATGTGTTCTGGCCAGTGGGCTTGCTGGCAAGGATAATCACAGTAACTGGTATTCCAACAGCAGTAGAAGATGGCCTCCTTTCTGCAATTAGCGCACCACTGTTTCTTTTTGGTTTCGTCCACCGCCTGCTGCTTTTCCAGTTCCATCTGTTTTTTTACCTCAGCCACCAATCGCTCTCTTTCCTGCTCCAGACTCTGCCTCATCTCTGCCATCGTCAGTTCTGAAGGTGAAACAAAATTAATCAACTTTAAACTGTGAAAATAAATATTTGTATTTATACAAAGTTCATGAAAAACAGGCTTCATAGAACATCAGTTTAGACGTGTGGTTACACATTCCTGGAAACATGAAACTTACCGAGATTATGCTTCATCTCTGACAACTCCTGTTGATGCAGCCACTGCAGTTTCTCAATCTCTATCCTTAACCGCCGAATCTGTGTGAGAAAAGCACAAGGATTAAAAAAGGGAAAATATTACGATGACATGTTAAATAGGCATCAGTCAATACGCCTGAATTTACCTCTGCAATTGTATTTCCTGATGTGCTTTTGGAAAGATCATTGTAGATTTCGGTCATTGTTCCTTTTATTGTGTCCATAATCTGCAGAATTTTGGCAAAATCGGGATGTTACTTGACTTATTTTCATCCTCTAAAAATGAAGTCATCAAAGCAGTAATTTCATTTTAAGGAAATAAATTGGTCAAATTACTTTGTTTGTGTACTTGGCGATATCTGCCGCCACTTCTGCTGAGCCGGTGGGTATTTGCAAGTCTCCGGACATGAAGGAAGAAGAACTGCCAGATGTTGTCTGGCCAGCTGTAGATGAGGAATTACTCTGAGGCACGTCTTTTTGCACTGCAGGGGATGGATGTAGATAAGGTGTTAATATGTATTTTAATACACAATTAATTTTATCTTAAGTTTAATGATGAGATGAATGATTATGAATGTTATGTTTATACCCTTGGCAGCTTGTCTCGTCTGATAACGGGTACTTGAAGAGGAGTTTTGCTGGTGTGACTGCAGCTGCTGCGGGCTGCGTGTCTGCCCCTGACTCTGGGCTGGTGTCTGCTCTCCATGAGACTGCTTACTCTGCTCCTTCTGCGTATGCCACTTCTGGGATGATGACTGGAATTTAGTTGGATTCCAAACCGCTGCCTGTTGCACAGCTTGAACAGTCTCCTTAGGCAGTAGAGGGCGCTGTTTTTTAACAGCTGACAGTGCTGGGGATGTTGTAGAGATCGATGTGGAGGCTGAAGAGGGCACGCTGGTGGACCCACTGGTAGCAGAGATGGCACTGAGCTGACCAGAAGCTGCTGTGGAAACAAGGTTGAGGGCTGCTGTGATGGCAGGTTGCAGAGACTCTTTCAGGTTAGAGGTGGATTCCCGTGATGGGGCAGCTGCTGCAGCAGATGAAGGCTGTTTGCCTGCGCAAAAAGAAAATAATATTGCACCCCAAGTGTGAGAGATTCTGGAATTTTAAATTGGGCACTGGATTAAATAGGGAATGAGAAAGAGTATTTTTTGTCTACTGGAGACTACACAGAATTATTTTGAGAACAGAGCTGGAAATTTAGTTTAAGGGGAACTACTATTCCTCATTCTTTTACAAGTCTGTTAACAGGGCATGGGCAATACAAGATAAATAAAGCCATTTGGAGCTACAAAGAAGCTGCAATAAGTATTACAATCTAAGTTATGTTACTTGAGTTGATTAGGCTGAAGTTTGAGTTTGAAAATTAAAAAAGCTCCCATACCACCATACTACTTAGTAACAGTATTTATGTAGCAATGCATTGTATGTAAATTAAAGTATGCAAGAAATACCAGGATATAATATTTTATCTGGTCACATTTTGCAGTACAGAGCCAGCATGCTTTTCTAGCTATTCAGACCAATAGTCCTTTGTGCAGCAAATTTATGAGCATGGTCAAAGTTCAAGGCTCCATGTTATGATGAAATAGTATGTCCCAATACAATATTTGTACTGTTGTATACATCTGTAAATATTTTTTCAAGGGGAGCTTCAGTTTAAACTTTAAGTTAAAAGAAGAATAATAAGGAATGCAACTATACTCTTGGTAGTGGACGTGCATCTTGATTGTCACCTGGTATTCCCTCCCTGTTTGTGGATAGCACAAAATTAAGTCTAGTATCAATTAGTTATTTAATACTACAAAAGGGGTGTGTGATGTCATTGTGTGATTGACTCGCAATTGAGTCAGGAAGCCGCATGGGCAGTACCTTTATACAGTGGCTCCACTATCACGTAACTACAGGGCACACTCGAAATTATGTCACATATACAAGTTGGCAGCACCCATAGTAGTGTGTTAAAACATTATAAGGACACAAGTCATAATGACGATCACAGGAGAAAATGAAAGCACTCACCTTCCAGCTTGGCAACATTGGGTTCTTTGAGAGTTTTGGTAGCAGAAGCTCCCGGCTCTCTTCTTGCTCTCTTCGAGTCACGGCCTCCGTGTTCATCTCCCAGGTCGATCACCAGCTCTCTTTCAGAATCTGAGTCCTGTTCAGCTGCTGATGTGGCAGTAGCTGCTCTGCCCTCCTCTGGGGCTTTGGGTTTGTCAGTGTGGGGGTGAGACTGGGGCGTTCTGGGCTTGTCCTGAAGGTCTCTATCTGGGCCATTGGTACTTTGCTTGTCTTTGAGCAAGGGTTCAGAGGTGGCTTTATCCCCTGTGCCTGTAACTCCCTCTTTATTCTCTCCCTCAGTGCTCGCTTTGGACCTTTTTCTCTCTGCTTTGTCCCTGTCGTCCTGGGCGGAGCTCTTTGGCTTGTGTTCTTCATCGGTGAGATACTCGCTGTCACTGGAGTCAGATTTTTCAGAATCCTCAGAGTCGCTGTGATCCACACCTTTGTAGACATCTTCAGAGATCTCATCTATCCCTTCATGGAGAAACAATATGCTTGAATATATTTTTTTCCAAAGAGTAAAAGCACTTCTTGCCAGACATAGTGGACTAAAGAAACAAAGATTATAATACCTGACAAACTGTTTCTCACCACCAATCCTGCCCTAAGTATGTAGCAGTGACACTGTGCCATGTTTCAGCTTTCTTGGGTAATTCTTTCTACTTCATCACATTAGAAAACATTGTTGGATAAAAATTATATCAGGAAACTACCGTAAAAGTATGAAACAATAAAAATGTACTGCTCTTGTAAAATGTCAATACAAAAAAATCCTGCACTATAATATGATTAAAATTACTGGATTACATTTTTTTAAAAATAAAAGAGTAGCATTCAATGGCAAAAAAAAGGAAAGGTGATTGTATATTTACCAAGCTGTGCCTTGCAGCTCTCAATAGTCTTGTCCAGGCTCCTGATATGTCTCTTTGGGGTGGGGAGGGAGGCCGATGCTCCCTGTTGTTGTTGCTGCTGCTGTTGTTGCACAGTCTCGCTCAGCTCTTTCAGATCCATCTCAGCCTTCACCCGGTCTGAAAGGAGCAGGTAATTGTTCAATTAGAGTACAAATTCAAGTCGTATTAAACATAATGATGATATGTTGATTTGACAACAACATTTCAATATATCTGTTCTGTTGGCACTGACCAAGGTTGAGATTGAGGATGCCACCTGTGGCTGCAGTTCTCTCCTGCTTGGGCACCAGTCCAGGGTTAAAGGGCTTTGGGCTGCCTGCAGGACCCATCTTTCCAGATACAGGAGATGCTGTAATAACATTTTTTTAAATTGCATCACTCTACTGATGGCTACACAACCTGAATATTGTAGACTTTGCAATAACAGATTTTTCTGGCTTTTTGATGGTAGCAGAAACAGATTATGAACACAGAATGGATGTATCACCCTGTTTTAAAGACAATAAACACATGCAAACATAACCCATCTCAATAATAATAACTTTTTTCTCAACATTCCAGAGTGTGACCCGGCTTACTCTGTAATCTGCGCTTGAAAAGCTCCCCTTAATTATCCCATCTGGACATAAACACTGTAGCTATTAGCAAGACTGAAGATTGCTAAGCTGACTGGCTAATTAGATGAGCCAGCTCTGAATGTTGTGTTTACAAGCTGCCACAGACAAATCCTGGTCATTGATCTGTTCAGTTGATATGTTGAACTTGTCAGGAAATATTTGCCTATTTACAAACTAAGCAGTTGTAGATCAACATTATTATCACATTTTCTTAGCTCCAGTTTGGTCTTCACCAACCTTTGTAGAGCTATAGATTTGTGTAATAATTCTCTAAAGTTGTATCTCTAAGTAACCATTTCAAATGCTCCATAAAAATATACATTACAGTGTATAACCTAATGATATATTTTAATAAATTTGCAATATTGACGCTCTGCTCGTAGTATGATCTTTTTTTGCACTCTTTATATGTTGTTGGTTAGTACTGTTTTTGCTGAATGTTGTCTGATTTTTTGAAAGACGTTTGATGTTTTTGCTGCATTAACATTTATTTACCAGTACAGTCCATTGATTCCTCTCCAGTGCTGTAGTGGAAGGCAGGATTCCTGCTGGCCTTTTCCATCTCCTGCTCCCCATCGGACCCTGTGTGAACTGAGGAGTTAGTGCTCATGGGAGACCGAGGCATGTCCGTCATTGAGACCCTCCGACTCATGCCACTCGGCGTGCAGCTCTTGCCAAGGACCATCTTAGGAGACGCTGTTATGTCAAAGTTAAAGCGAAGTTTATCTGGTTTCTCTGTTTTCACTGTTCCAGCACTAGGGTTAGAGGGGTCCAGTAGCATCTGAAGCTGGTTGTTGGGTGTGTAGGGAGTGCGGAAGGGTGCATAGTTGAAGACCCCAAATTTCTTGCGAATGTTTTCCACATAGACTTCCATCTCTTGCATGGCACTGTTGAAAATGCTCTTTGTCTTCTTCACAGAGAAGGGAATCTCTTTGGACATGAGGTAGCAGTTGTTGATGGGAACCCACGCCCTATATATCAGTACAAGAACAACACAATTAATATAAACAGGACAGTCATCTGGGCTTGTCCAACAATTTCCTCTACAATGATTAAAGGCTTCACCTGTCATGTTGCCCAAAGAAGCGTGCGTCTACCTGCCCATCCTTTTCCCGAAGTGCTTTTGCTGGCCAGAAGGGAAAGCCCTTGAGCTTAGCCCAGACCAGGGGGTGGGGTTGACTCTATAAGGGACAAAAAAAATAATTAAATGCCTGACAGATTTAAAATCTATATGCAAATGAATAAAAACAGTATTTAAGATTAAGATTGTGTAAGGACCTACACATGGCTCACAAAACCAGTTGTCCCTTTTTTGGCATGAGGACAGGTAGCACTCTGGACACACCTCAATTTCGTTCATCTACAAGTGTATATTAAATGACAAAGATTTAATGAACACACAATCAAACCAACATATAGAGTATTTGCTACTGCTAAGTTGGTAAAGCTTCTTTACCTCATGTTCACAGATCTTGACAATGACCTTTGCAGTTGCTGTTAACTTGTGATTACCTGGAATAAAGTCAAAATCTTAGTGTCCGTTTAAATAAGCAGGGTAGAGATAATTGATACTTATTAATGTCGTCTACCTCCATTATAGATGATGCAGTTGTGTAAGATCCATTTCATGTCAGCAAGAAAGGCCTCGGTGCAGCCATACATTTTCTTTTTGATATTCTGTTACAAAGAGAAAAGAAAATTTTAAAAAGAAAAATGGAAACTTCAATGAAAATAATCATTTGGAAAACTGAACCCCATACCTTACTGTAAGCATTGTTTTATCCTTTTTTAGATATTGTATCTTTGTTTTAGTTGTATACTGTGTTGTATGTATATGTATTTTTGTTAGAAACAATCAAGTTGTACTTCATGCTTTAATATTCTTGCATAAGCATCGCTTATGTTTACGTCTAAATGTTACATATCCAAAATGTGATCTGTACACTGTACTGTATCTGAGATCAGAAACTCAATAGGTTTGCTCTTGTCTCCTGCTCATTACAACATGTTCATTCTGTTTTTACCATTTTTTCGTTTAAAACAAATTGGGGTAAAAAGTATTACCTTCTCTAAAGTACACAGGTCCATGGGGTGGAAAATGTACTCTGCATAATCAGGGTGCTGTTCCAGAGACACAGGCTTCTGAAAAGGCTCTGTCTGTTCAGTTTAGACATGTATGAAAGAATAAAAAAGAAATAAATGTGTTAGCCAAACCTTGGATGTCTCATGTCCTGGATGTATATCCCCGACTTTCATGTTTAAGTCAACTCAATTGTATTTATATTGCCAAGTATCAAAAATCCTACATTTGCCTCCTGGGCCTTTATATGAAACATTATCTCAAACATAGAAAGATTACAGTATAAGAAGCCTATTAAATATGTGCACAATAGATCTTTACAAGTCTTACCCCAGGCTGTTTAATCTTTTGGAGTGCGAATTTGAGCAAGTAGGAGAGCTGGTCTATTGTCAACATTGTCATTGCTTTGCTCTGGGTTTCAATGCATTCAGCAACTGTTATTTTCTGCAACAACAATAAAAAGTTTAATATTTGATGAACACAATGAAAACAACAAAAAGTAAGCAATGTGGCACTGGCATTTTTAGCAACTTACACCATAACATAACTGAAATTTACAATAACCCTTTTTCCATTTGAGGTATATTGAAAATTGTGCCAATCAAACAAAATTTCCATAAATGTTAAGATGCAGTTAAAACTTTAATCATATAATTTCTCTCAAACTCGCAGTGTGAGCAGTTAGCTTGCTAGGGTGTCCCACTATGTGTCATAGAAGACCAAGAGGTCTGTAGGCTTTTGGACCAACCACAGCCAAAAGCAAAAGAGGTGGTTTCACTAATTTCTTCCTTCTCTTTGCCTGAAGCTGCTTATGGCACATAGTTGGACACCCCTTCTGTCAACTAAGCAAGCAGGATTGTGCCTTGCCACAATCTTTTGTGTACAGCCACACACATACACATCTTCTGCGAGATACCTCACACTCTGGACAGAACCAGTCGCCCTCGGGCTCAGCTGGTAGTTTGAGGCACTTGGCGTGGTACACCCTGGGGCAGAGCTCACAGCAGAGCACCTGGCCCTCGCGGTGGCACAGCCAGCAGTAGAAGTCATTCCTGCCGTCCTGCGGTACAACATCAACAGGGTCTGTGGTGAGTGCTGGCTGCTTCATATAGTAAAACGGACCATGTCTTAGCTCTGACTGAAATGCAGGCAAGAGAAACAGGGGGGCAGGTTTCAAAAAACACGCAGGAACACAAAAAGGTGCAGTGCAACAGAAACAAGACAGCAATAAGGTGCAATAAGGTGGGGTAAGCAGGGTAAGCAGCATAGATAACCCAACACAAGACTATAAAAGCAAATATTTTAACTATCTATAACATCTGGTCATGTGACTTTTTCAACTGAGAGCCAAACAAGACCAACCCAACAGGTTGTAGGGTGTGAACTTTAATGGTATCTTTGGATAGCTCGTCCTTCACATGAGAAAAAACAGCGCATAAGATGATTCTCATGTGAATACCAAACTGGTGTATTGCTGATCAGTCATTAATGGATGAATAGAAACTGATGCATCTGCTTTCACACAATATGTTTCACAGTCAAAATTATTCTAAGCTTGATTCCTAAGTCTACACCATATGTATAAGTAGTCATAAAATGAAACTGTATCTAAATACATTTATTTATTATAATATATACCACCACATACATTAACACTAGAATGATCTATTATTTTCATGCAAGTTCAACAGAGGGCTAAAGGGGCAAAAGGGAAACACTCCGTACCACATTAATTTGGCAAACAGACACTGAAAACATATGCATCAGTCATATATCATCAAAATGCATAATACTTTAATTTAGCAAAACAGAACATAAAAGACCAGAGGTGATTGATAAATGATATGCAAAATGTCTAAAAAATAATAAAGTAACTGTGAGCTGAACATGCAATTGTGGCACCGCTCCAATCCTACACAACAAATCATCACAACATGACCTGTCCACCATCACAGCAGATAACATCCATACATGTTTGTCTCTCTTTAGGTTGACAGTACACTACACTCAGAATTCAAACTGGCGTGCTCTCACAGGCAGTGTTGTTTGATTTGGAACAAGACAGTCGTCTTATATTGAGCTTTGATCTCAGCACTGGGTACAGGCCTTTAGTCATCCCTGGATTTTGTTTTGAAAGGTGCAACATAAATCTAAGATGTTATTAAAACTATTATTATTTATCACAGTTTGCTTCTTTTTTCTCAGTCATGTTCACCTGGTCAGAAACATTTAGGTAGTTGAGATAAGAGAAAAAGTAGTCAGTCGTAGCCCCATTAGAAGCGTGACAGAAAGCTACATCAACAAATTCTCTGGAATTCACACTCACTCCATGCTTTAAACCAGCCAATTATTTGGAAATCAGAATGTTTGAACTCTTCTCTCAAGTGCCTTTTTCATTCTTTACGCAACTAATTGTGGCATTTTTAGTGTTTTTAACAATATGAAGTCCTCTGAGAACATCTTAGAATGAACATTCCTGATAGATATTCCTAGAAAAAAAATGTCTATCAAATCTGCCCCCGTCTTTATCACAGCAGGCTTTTCGCTCTACCTTTGAGTACAGCCCTTGGGAACAGCCATAAACACATTTAAATGGATGGACAACACGTCCTTTAAAGTACTTATTCACAAGTATGACCATATAGTTTTGTTTTAAAATGTTAAGCAACATTTCAGTGTGAGGAATTTCATTGAATAGAAGACAAAGCTTTCACAATTAATGCTGTTTTAGTTTTGAAATATTTTTTTGTGTCTTGTATGAAACAATAGACCTTCAGTAGCTAACAATACACTATACTCCACAGCCTTTAAGAGCACGCCTGGGCATAAAATAAAGTATACTTGAGCACTTACCTGGTCTTTGTTGTTACAGTTGACAGCCCCGGGCTTCTTCTTTTTCTTAAGTGGGCTGGGAGAGGTGTCCAAGGGAGAGTGTCCATTAGAGGAATGGGTGGGACTGGACACCTTTCTCTTCTGTGGTGCAACTGGTCGTTCTGCTGATCCCAGTGGATCAGGGACTGGAAGCAGAAAAAATAAGCAGGTCATCACATTATGAGGAACAAGCTTGTAAAATTGACTTAATTTGACATGTTTATCAAGCTCAAGAATAAAAAAAAAACACATTCATGGATGACGAAAGCAATCAAACTATAATGCATCATTCATATCATCTCACATTGTTAGGGATAATGAACAAGCATGAATTCAGTCTCAGCTGAGAAATGTCATGGTCAGATGCAGTGTCAGCATGATAACATCTAGTACTGGTAATCACACCGATGTAAAAACCAATTATTGAAGATACCACTTCTACATATTATATTACCAGTTTCCAGCAACAAACAGCTCAAGGGCTCCCTCTGAGCTAACAAGACCCTGTGTTAATACTTGACACATTTCTAAATAGGCTTGAAGCCAGACATAAAAGGTTATCTTAATAGTCCTAAGTGACCAACAGAATGCAATTCACTGCTTTTGAAAACTTACAGTAAATAGCCTCAGCATTTTCTGAAAACAAGTCATCTAAAAATATTTAACTCATAATTCATGGTTCTCGGCCTTAGAGACTTACCTTTGGATCGTGCAGATGCATTCATCCCCTCTACCACATCAGACTCTGTCTTTATCTCCTCCTCAGCCAGACTGCAGAGCACCGAACGAGAGCACACAGAAACACAGAAAGAGAGGCAAACAGTAAGTCAAATCGAGTGTTCAGAAGCCACATCAGCCTAACAGTAAACAAGTGGCGAACCACCTAAGGCACCCGGGTCCCAGAGGACCTGTCAATTGGGACTCTGCAGGTTTCCATTGTTATTGTTTTCATTTGATTTCAGCGCGTCTGACATTGAGCTACGAAGTTCAAATCCTTTCCATAATATCAGTAACAAACGAGTCTGAAAATGTTCTTTATGTTCCAAGAGGAGATGGTAACAATTGCCATGGCAACACTTCTCTCCGCCAAGCACAAGTTGATATTCACTGCAACACATAGGGCCATTTTATTACCCTGCCACTCCGTCCTTCAAGAGACATTGCAGCTATAGATTCTAGTGTGACTGCGTCCTGATCTTTGTTGTGCTGTGAATAGACCTATAGTAAGAAGAGCCGATCCATATGGGAGATTCAGAGTCTCATGAGGATAACCGTATATGTTTCTGCTACCTCTCCAGCCCCTTCAGTGACAACAGTGTGACCCCAAAGGATTTGGCCTCACTATTAAAGACCAAAAGAAAGAGATTCATATACCAAAATTAAAACAAGGTGTATCTAAATATTATTGGCCCTAAATCTTCATGTACAAGCCAATATTTTGAGTGTTAATGGCCAAATCCAGGTTAACTGTACTCAAGCTGTAAAAATTACACCACACATTTTCTTTATAGGCAATATTCACATACCATGTAATGTTTGATTATAAAAATCTGTCTCTCTTCTTTCTGTAAACAGGCCAGGATTAAGATGACTAATAAATAAATTCATAAACTATGAAACAAACCAAAAGCAAAGAATATGATATCCAACATGCATATTAGCTTTCCTGGGTCTCCTGTCCCTGCTCTCATATCATTTCCTTTATTTAAAAAAAAAAAGAAAGAATGAAAAGAAGAAGCAGCAGAAAAAAAGATGAGAATAAAGGATAGTCTGGCAATAAATGAAAGTCTTTGAGAATTTGGCTCCTCCTTTGTCAGTGCCACAGAGGGCCCTGTTCCAAGGATGTCGCTTTTATTCACAATCCCTGAGAAGAAAACCCTCCCAAGGACCCCTGACAGGTCACACACTTGACCAGTTCATAGCTTTGGCTGCAGCTCTGGTTTCCAGCTAGGATGATGGGCTTACAGGCCATGTCTCAAAGGTCAACCACATTTGTGGGATAAGCTTTTGTTTCCCTTCTTCAGAAAGTAAAAGAATGCTCTTCATGTCCCCTCCTCCACTCTTACAGAGACATTCCACACAGAGTTGATCAAATGTCAGTTCTCCAATAGGCATAGGGAGGTGAAAACACAGATCCTAAAGACATAGATGAATCAAACCAAGAACAATCAGCTATATCAGCTTAGATGTGATCACATCAGCTATTAGACCTTTACAGATTTAAACAAGTCATGTCATATTTGCAAAACAATACAGGTTTACAATGACTAAAACATCTCCAAGCAGACAACAAAAAATATACTATAACCAAGCCAACACTTCACAATCATCGAAGCTTTTCTAAATACTCTTCTTGTTCTCTCAGACATGCATTCACAGATTGATTATCAAAATTAAACTCAAGAGAATAAATTAACATTAATCTGTGTTGACTGATAAGTGCTAAATATTGGTTGAGCAGAGCTTCTTTAAAAATATGGCATATAGATATCTTGTTTCAGCCTGCCAACACACACACAGACACACACACAAACACACCCCAACCCCTCCGGGGCCTTCCTGTTCCGGACTGAGTGAACAAACGAGGCCCACATGAAAATAAGACAACGTTAGCCAAGCCGCTCTGCTACGTGTACCACAGCCCTGAAAAGAGAGAACATTCGCCATCACCAGCCAGAGCTGCTGAACAAAGTGATACGGCCCTATAATATATACACACTTCATGGCAAGACATTGCTGCAACTACCAGGAAGACAGGATGACCATTAGATAAAAAGTATGCTGATCCAAAGGACATTCTCAGATCAGGAGCTATGATCCATCATACAAGGAGAGTTAAGGCAAATAAATCCTCAGCAGATTCTGGGATATATTCCAGACAGACGCGAGTACACGAAAACATTGACAGTATTCCTCTCTGCAAGTAGTACCTGATGGACAAAAAGGAAACAACACTGACTCAATGCCTTAAGATTCCACTCCTGTGAGAGACGAGCAGGGTTCTCTCGTCACAGAAAATGGAGGCCACAGCTTGCTCCCCTCCCCCCTCTCCCCCATCCCCCACTCCGAGGCTGAGACTCAGGCACTGGCACATCCATGCAGGAGGACCAGAGAGATCTGTGGAGATTACAGCCCAGCATTCTAAAAAACATAGCCATGTCGGGACAAACCTTTACAGCCGGTCACATAGTCACAGGAATAGCCTGCAAAAGGGAGAAACACTCATGTCTCTCCCTTTTGTTTAGTATCTTCGATCATTGCTTGCCTGTTTCACTGAATACTGCTGTCATAGAATAATTAGATTTGTTTTGAAGAAAAAGGGACCACTACTGTGAAGCCAAACTGAGATCCTGGCAAAGCTATTCCCTATAGTTTAATGAGTGCAGTTCTTGCACAATCAAACATACAAGTATCTTAATAAGTGACCTGTCTTTAAGGTAGTATGGGAAAGCCTTTCAATGCAAACATCATTATTGTACTATTTGCTTTCAAACTGCCAATGGAAACACTTGGAATTAATACCAGTGACTACAAAACATCCTACTTACCCTGCTATACAAAACCCCAGAGAGATTATTAGGTTCTACAAAATGACAAGAGATATTCAGCTTTCACAAGACCAACAATCGCATGCATTCAAATGAAGAAATTAACTATTAGCTTTTTTTCTGAAATCAAAAACATATTAAAAAGCAGAAGGTTTAAGGTCTATTTTTACATGTAATAAAACAATAACTTAAAAATATATAGAGATAGCTTAGTTTTTTCACAATGTTAAAAAACTGAATCAACATTAAACTATGCAATAAATATAAACAAAATTTCAAAGATTTGACCTGGATTTTATATAAGGCTGTACAGGGTGAATCAAAGATGGCTGTGGAATTTTCCAGAAGGCCCTTGCTCTCCCTGCTGCTCTCCCTCTGATTGTCAATCTTTAACCTCAACTACAGCTGCAATTGGCTGGAGGGCCAACAGGGTGGAATATTATTGGTCGGCTGTACTATGCCACACAGATCACAGTGTGCAGGCTCCCCTCTTCCTCTTAAAAAGCATTTTTGCTGCAATGCAGAGATTTCCTCCTGCATTCAACGGTTTATATTCCTCCACTTTAGCCTGCCCTTCTTCATGATGGCAGTCTAAACCAGAGGAGATTTTAAAAAGGCCCTTTGGGAGATTATATTTGTGATTATGATGCATAACTCAATGGCTCTGCCGTCCTGTTAGTGGCTTCATTTGCTCAGAAAGAAGGAGGCCTACGTGATTTATCCCAGCACCATGACGTTATATATTGCTGGACATTACAAACTATCAATGAAGCATTTATATTACACCCCAACTCAAATTTGGTGGAGTAACTCATTACTAACTCGTAACTATCCTGTCATTAACTTCATGTTTTGGTTTTATAGAGAGGGAATTAGTTTAAGAGGAAACACTGATTATAACGTTACTATTTTCAGCAGTTGCGTGGATGAAACACGCCTTGTGTCAGGCCACAAGAGAAAGAACACATTCTTTGTTTCCCCACACAGTTGAGACTGCTAAAACGGTGACATGTTATGTAACAAAAGCACAGTCAGTGCTCTTAGAAAAAAATATATGCAGCAGCAAAGAGTTTCCTCATATATATGTGCAGATTTCTTATAAAATATCTAAAAAACCTGAAAAACCCAGAGAACCATAAGGTAAAAGACAAAATATTGTAATATAAACAAACAACACATATGCGTTAACATCCACACACGTCATGTAAAAACCTTTTACGCTTTAAATTGTTTCTCTGTGCCTGCTGTCTGATCTGTGAAAAAAAAAATACTGTTCTCTGAGGAAGAGACACAAAAATGAACACACAAAATGGCCACTGTCTTTCTCAGGATCAGAGAGTGGAGGAAGCAGTTTCACAATAGTGCTGCAGAGAGGACGAAGCCTCGGGCTGTAAACTCAGGGCCTTTGGTAGTAACCAGTGTCCCATTTTATTTTTACAGATTTGACTGTAAGAACTGAGGAGGATCACCCTATGACAAAATGTTTGTTTCATGTGGGCTTAACCTCTTATAGATATGGAGTGAAGAAACCCCATTCCTAGAGCAGTTTTCTTAGTCACGTACCAACTCATACAGTTTTCAGAGTCTTATAATTTATTTTACATGTAAAATATTAAGCCTGAAAAACAATATTTGGCTATGCCCTGCACTTCTTGTCCTCCTAACAAGCTCATCTGTTGCCCCCCATGCCTTTTCCCCGGCCTGGCATGATACAGAAGAAAACAGCACAGAGCCAATCTACTTACAAAGGGTACATAATACCCCCCCTCCTCCTGTATTGCCCATCCCCCATTCTTTCTCTGCCAGTTCTCAACACAGGACTGCCACAACAGAAAGGAGATGTGGGTGCCATTTTTAAATCTAACTCTCTTTTGCATTATAAAAAAGGAAAAGGATTTGCCATGGTCCACTCTGCCTCCTGTATGGCAGCCTGGTTGTCTGGGGCACCCATGTGACCCTGAGACACAGAGAGAGAGCAAGGGTGAGAGTCGTTACCCAACCCCCCACCCTCAGCACTGTGGAGCAGAGAGGCCTGGCGAGGCCTCCAATCCACCCCAGCTCCTCCTCCTCCTCCTGCACACTAAACTGATTTTTAAGGTGTGCACATTCATCATGAGAAACCAACAGTCAACACAACGACAAGAAGGAAGCCATGTTGTTATCAGAGAGTTAAGATAAAAAAGACAGAGCTTACCTCTGTGGATGCATGGCTGCCTGACACAGTTATGTCAACACTTATAAAACATGGAGGACACTCTCAGCCCTCAGCCGGGGAAGGCTCCGCTCTTCAGGCAAGGCGATCAGGCCCCAGTGATGTTAGCCAGTTCCTGACTGGTCGCTTTCCTCACAGGCAGGATACAAGGCTGCCTCTGATTGGCCGAAATGTTTCCTGAGTAATTATCTTTGTTCAGTGCAGGCAGGGGCAGCACTGTGAGTATCAGAGACAGGGGAAGAAAAATAAGCACAGAACTAGGCCTAAAACCACAAAATAGCATGATTAATATGAGTAGTCTTGATGTACAAACCCCATATAACAACGTTTTGAAGCTTCCAAGTGTAGAACCTGGCAGTAGTTGTCTTATTTGAAGGCTTTAGAAGTAGAAATGGCAGCATGTAGACTGTAAGGAGCAGGACACCATGGCTTCTCTGCACCAGCCTCCATTTTTGTATGTGGCGAGGGCCTTTGTTTAAACTCCTCCCTCCCTCTTGGCTGTTTCCAGAGAAAAGAGAGACTGTGGGTACTCACCTATTTTGGCAATGCAGTCTGTAGAAAGGGAAGGAAAGAATAGAAATGATATGAGAAAGTATATAGTGAAAACATTTTTTATGGTTGGCTGTAAAAGAAAAAAAAAAGACATAGAATGTGGAGGAGCCATGCCTTTTTCTGTCATACATTAATGTTGTTACTGTAAATACTTAATGTACCTGTGAGTGTGAAGCATACATAAATATATATAGAAGCCCACATTTAATCAAAGGTAGGAGATAACAAGGAACAATAAATATGATTTTGGTTTTCTAATCTCCTCCTTCATAAGAAAAAATACAAAAATGTTAAAATTTGATCAATGAAAAATGACAAATCAATGAAGGAGATTTTATAAAGTTTGCAAGGGGTTTCCTACCACATCTGTGCTCAACAGTGACCATTAATAAATAAACACAGCTCCATAAACACCCAATGTGTGTCCTTTTGATAAACATCTAACCCTTACAGTGAAATAATAGGGAAAAATATAATGTAAGTAGATCTTTTATTTTAGTTATGTTATTAATACAATCATTAATTATTATGTTTCTATTTGACCAAATCATTTACTAACTCAATTGTTGATTGATTTGTATGGTTGCAATTCATCGGTTATCTTTGAATCTTAAATTGCCAATTGCCATGGATTTAAGTCTACATGATAAAACACTTTACAAGTAATAACAGTGTTAAGATAATATTTTACTATACCCTGTTTGCAGTATTCGTGGTCACTATACGAAGCTCTATTACATAACTGGAGTTTCGAGTGCGATACTCTTAATATTGCGAAAAGTCTTGAATATTATGCGATCAAATAAAACACGATCGAACAAGATAAGACCTGGTTACAATATGAACGGTAAAACCCCCGCTTCATTCAAACTGCATTATTTAGCAATGAATTGCTGTACCACTTTGCCAGCGGAGGAAAAGGCAGCGCCCAACGTGGGGCTCGAACCCACGACCCTGAGATTAAGAGTCTCATGCTCTACCGACTGAGCTAGCCGGGCGGTGGAGCCAAAGGTGATCCAGATGTTTTTTGTTGTTGTACAAGACCATGCCTTTTATGATAAATGTTCTGTGTCGTATTTGCTGAGCCGTTTCACAGTGAACAACTGTGAGAAGGGGAGGGTTAACTTAGGTCTTGCTATCAGGGTTCTGTCTCATACTGACCTCTAGCGACAAAGACCATAAAGTATTTTCTGTATTCTTTACCTAAACAAGGATGCAAATTATTGAGTCACAAATATACAGTATTGGTTGAACTGTAATGTGAAACGGTCCAGTTAAAACTGGAAACGATTAGTAAGCTGGCAAGTTGACATACATATTAGCTACTTGGGGTTTCCCTGACAGCCAATTCAAAATGACCGGCTTTCACTTTACAAAAAGCTTTTTACACGGATAAAAACCGACTCTACCGTCTCAAATAAAATTTCGACTAACAACTATTTAATAAGCTAACAAAATCTGCCTAACTAATGACAGTTTAAAACGTTAGCTGATATTCGGTAACGTTAACCCCCAACGCAATGATGGGACCGTGTATCTTAATTACCTTTGTGTTAATTACCTGGCTGAAGGTTTGCTCCGCAATGTGTCCATAAATCACCGTTAAATTATAGGGAAACAGGTTTAGGCCAGCATAATAAGTGTTATTACTTGATATTTGACATGGTTGGCTTTCAAATGCGAGCACGACAAAGCACTCAAATCGAGACTTCCGGTCTGATATTGTTTTCAAAATAAAACGTTACGTGACAGGCGAGAGGTTTTCTTCTTCACATTTATTGATGACAGGTGACAAGAAGCTTTAAAAGTTCCTTTAGCATTTGCTTTAACGGTTCGATCCCCAGCCCCCCTCTGCCCTGCAAACAAAATACTAGGCAACCTGACGGAAAATAAAAAGCGTTATGGGCTCGAATGTAAACAACAACATTTGTAATGTACATAGGATCCTATCAGTTTTATAATAGGTTAAAATATATTATTAGATTGTTCCTACTGCTTCTGTCAGTAGAACTATTTCAGTGTTGACACAACTCGAGGTGAGGGCGCTTGTAAACAATTTGTATAGCTTTGGGTAGTTTAGTGTATAACATTCATTCCTATATTTCTTTTATTTCACTTTTAAATATAGTCCAAAACATGAAAGCAGGGCTTGTATGGAGTTTATATTGCTTTATACAAAGATTTCTAGATTTCTGGCCACTGTGGCTGAACGTATCTCTCCTTTGGGAAAATCGTAACATCAATATAGTTGGAAAAAAATATTTAGGAGGTGATGCAACTACTTTTATTTGTGTTGCCTGTAAGAACTACAGGTTATGAGGTATAAAAAAATTAAATAAATAAATCAACAGGTTGATAATTACTTTTTGTTTGACAATGGAAACAGGTAATGCGAAAATGTATTCAATTGCAAAACAAACAAAAAAAAATCCCTTTTGACTTTTCCACATCCGAACAGACATAGGAGATCAATGTGTATCTTTGTCACAGACTTTGGGAACTTTTATTTCTCTACATTCATTGAACAATAAGAAACAAATATAACAATTAAACAACAACAGCCTGATAATATGCACATACTTTTACTAAAGTAAGGTTTTGAAACAGAACTTTTACTTTTAATGTTTTCAATCATTTTCACAGTGTGGTTTAGGTTGCTTATGATTACACAATCACGGGATTTGAATTTTTCTTCCACCGCTGCTCAGCCTACAGCTGAGCAATATGGAGAAAATCAAATAGTTTGACCTCTTGTACAAAATACCTCAATACAGATCATGTAACAATTTGATAAGACTGACTATTTGTGTTTTCAAAAAATATCTACACGATGAGATTTGTTAAATAGTCATAGGTTAGGTGGATATCATGACTAAATGGTTAAAGGCAAACAACAAAAAAGCTTAAAAAAAAAAAAATCTAAACCCCGTTTACGTGGAGTCCATGAAGGCATCACGGGCCTGGGTTCTCCTTCTACGTCAATGACACTGGGCGGTTCATGAATGGGTTTTGGAGTGGGAGGGCCCGTCATCTGACTTTACCAGTCAGTAAAAAAGTGGGTGTTGTGCTGTAGTGTTTGGTTTGGTGCGATGCTTCTTCATGACTGCTTTTAAACACACGAACAGCGGTTCACTGTGCGTATGGTCCGGACTGCAGCGGGTCGATCGGCAAACATCCATCTGTAGAGACGTGCAGGCCACCAGCGACCGTGCAGCTGGAGGGAGAAGCTAGCTCCACAGCGAGATTCAGCCCGGAGCCAGGGGAGGGAGAGCCGCGTCGGTGAGCCATGGGGTTCCGCAAGAAGAATAAGAGCCCGCCGGTGCTGAGCCACGAGTTTGTGATCCAGAATCATGCCGACATGGTTTCGTGTTTGGCCATGATTATCCTCCTCGGCCTGATGTTCGAGGTACTGTGTGTGTGGACAGGAGCTGTGGTTAGCCGAGTGATGCTAGCTGCTGCTAACTATCGTTAGCTGACATGACAGCAGCACTCCAGGGGCAGGGCGCTAGCGTGTGTCTCTCTCCTTTCCTTCTCATGTGTCTCACTGATTGCCAAAGAAGATGGCGAGGAGGCCCACTGGCACAGCTAACAGGTCATTTTACCATTCGGCACTACCTCCATAGGAAATCAATACATGTATCTAGCCTTTGGCAGAAAGACAGGCTAAATGTCTGCCTGCATGCTACACATTTGATTACCAGACCTTTGGTTGGACAGATCAACTATAGCTGACTTTGAATGAAACAGAATGCTGACTTGTCCCCACCCCAACCTGCAGACAGACTGAAAGTATTTTTTAAAATAATCATAGTTTGGCAACTTTTACCTGTGAAGATAAAGATGGGTTATTAGCTTGATACAGAATAACCCATGCCCATACTGAAGGGGAAACTGAAGCTGATTATGCACATTCATTCTAGCAATGTAAGTGAAGTTAAAATATACATAATTTCTTTTCTGGGAGCACCTGCAGGCAGCCCCTGGTGGTCCCCAGCCCCCAATTATGAGACTCAGTGAAGTTGGGTTCTTGCAGTGACACAGCAGTCCTCACTATCCAGATTCAGACCAACTGTTTTATTGCACATAGGGGCAATTGTTTGGTGAAGTGCTCCAGACATTAGGACACCATGAAGTCCACAGCAAAAAAAAAAAAATATAAGGAAAATAAGACCACAACATGATCACATCAAAAAAGAAAACATATGATGAAATTGAGAAGTAAGTAAAAGTAAAATCACATTTGATATAAAAGTGGAAATGACTTGCTAACAGACCTGTTGGTTATGGTTCATGTTATACATGCTGATGGTTTAGGGAGTAAAATAATTCTTATCTGCTTGGTGGTATTTTATATTTTTTATTTATTTATATTTTGTATTTCTCCAAGGGTCCCCATTTTAATCAATCATCTTGACTAACTCATTGAGTTCTTGAGTTGAATAGTCATTTTTATGCTTTTTCATGCTGAATCAGTTGTCTGTTGTGGTGCCTTTGCGTGATAGTTCTCAAAGCAAATGTGTTTACAGATCTATTGATTAAATCAACCAGTTGATTAGATGACAGCATCTTATGAGTGTTCATCATCTTTGAGTTTCCCTTTTTTGAGGACAGCACTAATATGGTCCTTTTTAGGATTTTCCAGCATTTTGGATGGGCTGGTTATTCACGTTAGATTGATTACTTCTTAAATCGATGTTTCTTGCAGCCCAGATTTGCAATCACTAACTGGCTTTGTCCAGTTTGTGCAATAATTATATATGTGCATGAATGGATCTGACTTGCTGAAAAGGAGTATCATGCCTGAAGGAAAGGTTCACTCACCCTAAGAAGATTCTGCACATGTTTATTACAGTATCTGTTCATTAACACAGGCTTATCTTCCTTTGTATGAAAGTACTGTCCTTGGTTATAACTAAAATCTTTCCTCTGACTCAGAATCAGCCCATTCATCCTTTTTCTTACTTTGTGTTTCAGGTTACAGCAAAGTTTGCCATCATGTTCATCACAGTCCAGTACAACGTCACACAAGTTCTTGGTAAGCTTCAGTTTATTGGTCCAGTATTAATTCCGGTGTTTTTAAGATGAAAACGATTGCTTATTCTGCCTCTGTACCCTATAAACTTTTAACATTGTGTTTCTCTTCGATTACAGATGAGAAGACTGATCCAGTGAACCTTTATCAGTATGGCCCAAAGGATGTGGCCACTGTGTTTTTCTACCTACTTATCGCGGTCATCCTTCATGCCTTGATACAAGAATATATTCTCGATGTGAGTACATCAATATCCAAACTCAGCAGCCATCATATTGGCTCACATTGTTCTTTGTTGTTTGCACACAGCAGCAGATTATTTTGATCTTTTTTTACTTATGTGTGTAAAAACAGCATGAGGAAAACAGAAACTGTGCTGAAGAAATGCTCTGACTCTGTTTTGTCAGCTCTGCACACGATTAGATTTTCTTTTCAAAAGCATCAAATAATGCCTCATGTCGGCTCTGTTCTGATCCATGACTGAGGTTTGGAAAGCTGTTTGTAGTTAATCAGGTCCAATCCTACTCACTGCAAGTTCATTAAAGCATTATAACATAAGGGAAGTTCATGTTGACATCTTTTGTCTTTGATATCAGCTCCCAGGGGGATATCAATAATAGAAAAACACATTTTTATTCCAAAAATAAAACATTTAAAGGACCACATTCAACAGATCACTCTCTCTTAAAGGATAGGATCTAACTTTTTTATGTCTGTCTTAAAACAACTGTGTGAACAATGAAACAAGTGTCGTTCGCCATTATGTTCATCCCTTTCCACCCTCTCTACTCATGCACAGAAACAGGAGTAGTAACACATTCAATCTGGTGTTAGGTATTTTACTCAGGGACACTGTAAGATATGAAATGTTCAAGCAAACTTGTGATGACCTGCTCTATTTACTGAGCCACCCAGACTGACCTGAAAAATGGGAAGTTCTTCTTTAATGTCAAAAGGCTATAAGTACAACATTTTTTCAATGTTGACAACAATGTTGATGCTTTTCTCCAAACACACACACACACTGACACATATATACAAACAGTGTTACAGATGTGACAGTTATCACGTCAAGTGAAAAGCAGTGTTATAATCTTAAAGGTATAATATCTAGCTTTGAAATTTAAATGTCTATATGAAGAGACATATTTTTCATAATTTGTTAAGAAATTTAAGAAGATGTGATCACAGAGAAACCTGTTTAAAGTAATATCACAAATCAGGAGTGTCACATTGACATGGTTTTTAATTTTTGGTCATTTGTATCTCAAACTATTCAAATTATCAAAAAAACAGGCTGCTGGTTAACACACATAAACCTTTAACTGGAAACTGCTGAATTCAGTATTTTTACGTTTGTTTTGAAGAAGAGTAGACCTCTGCAAATAATTCAGCTCCCAATTTAAAAATCAAACAACTCCTGTATGATGAAAACTAAAGGAATCCTAACCCAGAGATGCTGACTGCAATCACATCAAAACTGGTGTAGGTAGCAACTCCCACGACGTCACCTGAGTCCATCTTTTGTTTTCTGTTTTGCTTGAAAGGTCCCTCGCAGCAGAAAATTAAATACCGTGCATTTAACCTCTTTGAGCCATTATTCAAGCATTCCATACACTGATACACTCTATCTTTATTTTCATTTAGATGCAAGTATCTATATAAAAGTAATGTAATAAAAAGCACAAGGAGACAAATGACCCTCTATCAACATGATAAACGAATGTGTTGACCTTGTTCAATATTTTGTTTGATTTCAGAAAATGAACAGGAGGTTGCACCTGTCAAAAACCAAACACAGCAAGTTCAATGAGTCCGGTCAGCTCGCGGCGTTCTACCTGTTCTCCTTCATCTGGGGCTGCAGCATCCTGACGGCGGTACGAGAGTCAGGACTCAGAGACTTTCTGTCCCAGCCCGCATTACACTCCATCTTATGTCATGTCTCTCTTTCTCTCACAGGAGGACTTTGCAACAAATCCCACGTTCTTATGGGAGGGTTACCCACACACTCACATGGTGTAAGGACGGACTCCTATTTTACAGACCTGAAACACTTAATTGCGAGCACAAAATGATCTCCTGTATATTATTATGATAAAACTTCTGTCCAAGCTAAGATAACCAAGGTGTTCACCTCTGCACAACCCATCCTCTGTCTAGTTTTCAGGTCAAGTTCTTCTACATTTGCCAAATTGCCTATTGGCTCCATGCACTTCCTGAGCTGTACTTTCAAAAAGTACGAAAGGTAAGCTTCACGTAATAAATGTTGTATTTTAAAGTTACTTATTCTTGAGGGTTGAGCTGTAAAAGTAAATGCTCCTGTTTTTTTTTTTTTTTTTTTTTTTTTTTTTACAAATAAAAAAAGTAAAATGTGTCCGTATCCGTACAAGACATGCAGCAGAATCTTCATTGTGTAGCTATTTTCTGTGAAAAGTTACCTACACCTGCACTTGTGATCAAAAACATTGATCTGAAGCAACTTCTGATCAGTCCATAATAATTTGAAGCTTATCTTTATTATTATGATTATTATTATTAATATGTGTTAAGTTGTATTAACCTACACATTAAAGTACATGATGTATTGTCTTTTTATGCCATACACTTTCTGCTGCTTCTGTGTAATATACATTCAGTTTATACAGATTTATAGTTTTTAGATTTTTATTTTTAGACAATTTTCTGCAATACATAATATGTTCTCCGTAAGGTAATGCATCAAAATTTAACTCAAATTTGCATTTGTCCATGTATTACCTGAAAGAAAATAAAGATAAAATCAAAATGAATAAATGAAAACAATGTACAGATTTGTGAGGGTGAGGAAGGAAACCCAGTAGGCCTTAAGCAAATTAAAGTATGCATTTCCAGTTAAGTCAGACACACTTCTGATTTAAACTCTGTCCACTTTGATTATGGATACAAATCTTTTAGATTAGTGATTAATGATTGAATTGCAGAGGGCAGGTGGCATATTGGCTCAAGTGAAAAGAAAGCAGCACTTCAACTTTCATCTAGGTTTTATAGCCACATCACTGTATAACCACTTAACAGATGAAGCAGTGAAGTCTTTTTGTCGAGCACAAAGAGGCTCGGATAGTTTTAGCCGTCACACTTCTACTGCTGTACTTGCACATAAGAGTTTAATGGTGGAAATTGGTGGAATTGACATGAAAAAGCAAATCTAAGATAAGGTTTTCCTTTATTAGTCCCACAATGGGGGAAATTCCAGTGATAAAACAGCAAGTGTGTAGCAAATATAGAAAGAAGTATCAATAACAATACATAAAGAAAGGCAATATTAATTAAAAATATAATATATTTAACAATCTAAGAAGCAATGTAAAAAATCTATTTACACTCTAGCAATAATAAATATATTAGGAACATTATATATAGAATAGACAGACTCAAGCTACCAGTCATTATCATCTCCTTTATCTTGTCCATTTAAAAAGCACTTTGAATGAAGGTTTGTTGTTGTTGTTGTTCATTGCTCTTAAAAATGAAAATCATTCAAGTTAAAAACCATCATCTGAATTTAACTAGTCAGAAATGTAAGAACGAATTGAACGTGGCTTGGAGGTTGGTATGGAAACATTTATACACACCTGATTCAAGATGCCATATTCCTTAATGAAGGTTTCTTACTTTTATAATAATTTGTATTATTTGTGTTAATTGATAATTCTGCTAATTGAACTATCTCTCTTTTGTTATTTTCCACAGGAGGACATCCCCCGCCAGCTCTATTACATTTGCCTTTATGTTGTCCACATCACCGGTGCCTACGTCTTAAAGTGAGTGAAATAATTCATTTTTCTGAGCTGGCCTCTGAGGACAAAATAAAGAAGCATTTTCTAGGTACATCTCTCATAAAGATCGAATTTATCTTGGTATTAACGTCAAATATTTCAAAAACAGTGCCTGATCATCAATTAGGTAAAGCAGTGTTACTTTTCGCTGTTGCAAAAGAGTGCATAAGAGGAACAAAACTGAAAATCATGATGCAATAAATCAGCCTTGTTCTCCTGATCTAAAACAAGGTTATGTGGGTAACAGATATATTTATTGGTTCACAGTCTTGTTCTATAAGAAGAATGTAGTTGTTAGGGTTCAGTGTGCTGACTTTTCCCCAGTTAAATCTGTGGTGCTGTGTCCCCCTCTGCATCCTGCCTTTAGCCTCCACCGACTGGGCCTGGTGTTGCTGGTCCCTCACTACCTGGTGGAGCTTCTGTTCCACGCTTCACGCCTCTTCTACTTCAGCGATGAGAACAAGCAGAAGGGGTAATGCTTTCATTCATTCATTCATTCATTCATTCATTCATTCATTCATTCATTCATTCAAAAAATAAGTTGGAGTTTATTTTCCTTTGAGGAACCTGATATCATGTCTTTGTTTTCTTTTACAGTTTTACTCTTTGGGCGCTCCTTTTTGTCATCGCCCGCCTCCTCACCCTCACACTCTCAGTTCTGACGTTCGGCTTTGGGCTGCCCCGTACAGAAAACCAGGGCTTTTCTCTCGCAGAGGGCAACTTCAACGTGCTCACTATAAGGTCAGTCGTTATGGAAATTGATAGAAAAAAACGTGCTGTCTCATACCCAGCTAATTTACAAAAAACATTAAACCTTTTATTTATTATGGAAAACTATAGTTATTAAAGTGTGCCTCATTCTTATCAAAAATATGTATGTATAATTTAAACATTCATAAAACAATTGCTCCCTTTTAAGCAAATAAACAAGAAAGATAAACATAAACTAAAATAAAAAGATATATAAGATCAATTTAAATTAAAACAAAACAAAACAAAACATAAAATGTACAAAGGGATGTTACAAATTGACCAAATGGTCAAAGTTTTGTTTTCACTGATCACAAGTTGAATCACTTTAACTATAAGTTCTTGTTTCTCATTTTTTCTATAAAAAAAAAAAAATGTTTCCCCTCCTCAGGATGACTTGTCTGGCAGCTATCTGTCTGACACAGGCTTGGATGATGTGGAAATTCATTAACTTCCAGTTGAAAAAGTGGAGGGAGCACAGCCAGAACCAGGCCTTGAAGAAGAAGGCAGTCAGCCCAAAGAGCAAGCCTCCCAAAAGGGAGCCTACGAGGGGTGAGTGTATGAGAAGAACTCCAGCATCTGATCATTCAACGAAGTTGATGAAATGTATTTTAGTTTGCATTTTATTTTAGATTTGTTTAGAGATATATCTCATATATCTCACATATCTGTATCATTTCTCTTGTCAGGTGCTGCCAATGGGGTTGTGAAGTCTGAGGATAAAACATCCCCACGGGCAAGAAAAGCCAAAGCTTCATAGAGATAGAAGATCTTTTTCTGAGGGAAAAACAAAGTGAGGGAGTTTTGACAATGTGACATAATGTCTTTACACAACTTTACACAAAAATTTTGTCGACTGCTCTCCAAAATAAATGTTTAAGCGCACTAAGAAACCTTACGTTATAACGGTCCCTTTGGGGTTAAAACTCCTCTTTGAAAAAGTTCAGTGTTACTGTCGGTTAGAAATGTTTATTCATACTTTGGGCTCTCTGCAGATGTTGGCAGGACAGTGCTGGGTTTGATGCTTTAACAGGATAGATTTCAAAGTGTCCTTTGTGTAAAACTGATCACTCGACAGGTTATTGAAACAAAGTATCTCTAACATCCAATCATTTAACAACACAGTACCTTGTAAAGCAGATTTTGACTTCAGGGCAACTTAATACAATGTGTCAATGTACAGATTAACAGTACGGGGTGTCATTTTAAGTTTTGGCCTTATTTAGTGAAGCTCATAAAACAGGCCTCTGGCTCAAGTCCCAAAATAAAGCCTTTCTTGCTCTGCAAGACAGCACTTCGATATTCTGCTGTTGTCAGGAAAAGAGCATAAATGAATCATTTCAGAGGAATATTTGGGCTATTTAGGTATTTGGCGTAGCTGCAGCCAGAAAGCTGAAGCTTGGACTTAACTCCTTGATCATTTACTGCCATTATTTGATAGCCTCTGCCTTTGAAATCCAAACATGTTATTGCAGGATTGAGGCACTTCTGTATTTTTGTTTGCTCTTATCACTAGCCTGGTTATCAGCTTCACCCAGTTACTGGGACTCATCCAGGTCTGGTGACTTACAAAGAGGAAGCTGCACTGTAACCTGTGATGCTGAACTGTATGGATACAGTCAAATCTTTATAATGGCATGATTGCAAACTCGAGTAAGAAACTGTGTTTGAGGCTGCAATTCAGTCTTTTATATGGTAATGTCAATGCATGATGGTTTAAGGCTAAAGACTTTATGGCTAGTTGTGCTGTTGAGTTTGCATCTCTCTCTCTCTCTCTCACACACACACGCACACATACACACACGCACACATACACACACAAGCATTCAGTGGCCTTTTTACAACTGCTGCAAGAGGTTTGAGTTATTTATTTTTGCCATATACTACAGATAGTTATTATTTTCTATGCTTTGACAAGCTATAACCAGCAAACACAGCGGTACATAGCAACTGCATTTAGTTAATCCAAACAATACAATCTTTCTTCAAGTGTCCTTATGATGTCGGTGGTTTTTATCACTCGTTCTGCTTGTATTGCGTTTTGTTCGCCTTCTCTGTTCTATTCCTGGGTATCGGGACAAGCTATCCACCACTTACACTTTCAGTTGCAACCCAGGGTGCAATAGGAGGCGTGTTTGTAAGGGGATGTGTTTGTATGCCTGTGCACTTACTTATGTGCGTGCGTGCAGTATTGTTTTGCCTACTGTGTATGTGAATTAACGGGGCGTGAATGGTGATGATGATGATGATGGTGGTGATGACAACAATGTTTATTGCTTGTCTCGTAAAATAATTATTGCCTGTGTGCAGAGCATGAAATGTGACAATCTGTTCATTGACTCCTGCCCTGTTTGTTGTATTTTACAATCGCATCTTTAAGTTCACTTTGGTTGGGCCCCGTCTCAGTTCCCAACACGGTCGGTGTACGTTCTGTAGGTTACTAAATGCTTATGTGTTCAGTGTCTCTTCCCCTCAGACCCTTTTCCTGTGTGAGAGAGATTTTGTGATTTCCGTTTGTCAAATGTGGCATGTTTTGTCCTTCCTGCTTCACCTTTTCAATGATCCTGACCTTGCTATGGAGCACATGTATTGTACTGTGTCTGTGCAGAAAAGACTGGACCACCTGTCTGCAGACAGGAGTTTGGAGTCTTAGTCCAGAGCAGGGATGAGATGAAGATGCCATTCATTTTTTTGTTCCCTTTAGCGC
>JAOWBC010001714.1:18862026-18873587 GCA_028566105.1 Hypoplectrus providencianus
AACTTTTACTCTCCATTTATTTCATTGTTTCTGACTAAGTTATTAGAAATGCTTTGTTAATTAGGTTAAAGGGACATTTGGGAATGATCCTTTTGCTACCACACACTTGAATGTTCTTGAAATCCTGGGTTTATCGAAGAATGCAAATTTCTTGTCTCTCAAATAACATATATGTCTCGTTTTAAAAGAATTGGCCAAAGGGCCTTAAAAAACAGTTGTTAGAAAACAAACAAAAATGAACCATGTAATAATTCAGAGCCATTACTTATGCTCCTCTCCTTCTCACCTGCAGATCTTCAGTCATGTATGATCTGTGTGGCCCGGCGGGTGACAGCGATGGAGAGGACGGAGAGCTTCAATACCCGACATGAGCTCTCAGGTGAGGAGCCACGTCCCCTAGATGCTCACTGAGCAAACACAGAAGGCTCAAACGGGCCGTGACGTTAACTCTTTATCCATGAGAAGGTTTGACTCATCTCCTTATGCATCTCCCTGTTCCCTTCCCTCCGTCCGTCCTCCCCGGCAGGTAAACTGATCCAGATCGACCAGAACTCCCTGAGAGCGTCGATGCGCCCAGGCTGGGAGGATTTGCTGAGGCGTTGCATTCAGATGTTCCTTCAGCACAGTGACGGGCAGCCCTGGTCGCACAAACGCCACTACCATGATGGTGGGTCACATACACGAACACACTGCAGCTACTGGAACAATTTAAAAGGGTTCCTACACCATTTTAGATGTTTTGAAGGTCAGGAAAATACTTGATTTTGTAAACCTTAATTATTTAAAGTTTTTTAATGAAACATAACGCTCAAAATGTGTGTTCATTTTCTCTTTGCGTTTTTTCACTTTTTTTTTTTTTTTAAATATATGTATGATGTAGAATTTCTGACTGGATTTTAATTAGATTTTTTGTTCCTTTGGCAAGTGTAGACATTTTTGGTTTCGGAACCTTGAAAGTGCTTTAATTTATTTTAATGAAGCTCTTAAGTTGTGTTCAAACTCAGATTTCATCTTGTCAAGCTCTGTTAAACCCAGATGAAAGAGCTTGAGGTAAAGTCATTAAGATGTAACTGTGTTTAATTAGATCAGCATCTACTTACTCTTCTCTTTTACAATGCTTTTATGTGGTTTTAATTTGTTGTTGCTACCTATCTCACTTCCTTCAGAAAGAAACATGCACACCTCATGCTTTAGTGTATTAATATTGATCTTATGAGCGCGACAACATTGATCCTCACTGTAATCACAGAGTTGGTTTTAACATAATGGCAGTGATTGATGACCTCCGTAATCAGATAAGCGTTTCGGGCTGTTAATTTGTCCTTTTATCCCTCTGTGCAGCCTTCCTGCAGGGTCACGCTGAGACACCCTTGTACCGCTTCTCCCTGTCCGACGGCACTCCGGTCACGGCCCAGACCAAGAGCAAACTGTACCGCCACCCCATGAGCAACGAGCCGCAAGGTTTCATCTCCACTCACCTACTACAGAGGTCAGAAACGGCAATTGCAAACACTCTATTCAGACACAGCAAAAGGATGTTTCATTTATTGCCTTGACAAAAAAGCACTTCCAGCATATCTATGCACAGCAGGCAAGGCATTCATGCCACATAAATAGCTGAAGTAGCAGCTGAAGTAGCTTTTATACATCGTCCAGTGAGCGAGGAGAGGACACCACACAGGAACTGGTACTTAAGTTGCATTTATGCATTGGGAGAGAGGTCATTGTAAGGCATTTCCAAGGTTTTTCACATATTTTTCATATGGTGTGCTTGTTGTCACAGGGAACCAAACGGCTACCGCTCAGCCCAGGGCGGGAACATGATGCCGAACACTATGAGACAACAGGGCATGGGTGGCCCCAACCCGAATGCCCAAATGAATATGAACACCGGTGGCGGGATGGGCATGGGTGGCATGGGTGGCATGAACAGGGGCTTCGGCATGAACGAGCAGGGCCACATGGGTCACATGGGTCCGATGGGAGGTGGCTCCATGTATGGAGGCAGTGGCGGAGGAGGAGGAAGTGGAGGTGGAGGCATGGGCAACCGCATGATGCAGATGAATCAGATGGGCCAGATGAATCAGGTGGGGCACATGAATCAGATGAATCAGATGGGTCCCATGAATCACCCGGGCCAAGGCATGCAGCAGCACCCGCAGCAGCCCCCTTTCCAGAGCAGTGGAGGGTTTGGGTTGAGTGGCATGAACAGCCCTTCAGGAAGCCCCAGAATGGGCGGCCCGCAGCAGGGACTCCTGATGTCTCCACGGAACCGAGGGAGCCCAAAGATGGGTGCCAACCAGTTCTCACCTGGAGGTAAGTTTAGCAGCGGCTAGTAATTTAGCCTCAGTTATTTATAAAATGATGGCTTGTTTGATTTTGGAAGTTATTCTCTTTCCAGGCATACACTCCCCAATGAGCAGCATTGTCAGTGGCGGAGGAAGTGGAGGGAGCACCACAACCTTCTCCAGCAGCTCCCTAAACGCACTGCAAGCCATCAGTGAAGGAGTAGGGAGCTCCCTCCCCTCGACCCTAACGTCCCCCTCGCCGGCCCACAAACCAGACAGCTCTCCCAGCGTTCACTCCTCCTCCTCTTCCTCTCAGCCCAGTCAGCCAGCCAAACCAGTACAAGATGGCTCCAAAAGCCCGGCGGTTGGCTTAGGACCTGGACCCAGCGACCATCACCACCCCATGCACCATCACCATCATCATCAGCACCCTCAGGCTGAGAGTTCTGGAGACCGACCAGACAGCCAGGCAGCTACAGTGACTAAAGAGTCAGCAGATGGAGGGAATGAGGCGGGGGTGGCGAGCTCTGAACCTCCTCGCAGGGTGCCGGATAGTAAGGGGCATAAGAAGCTGCTGCAGCTGCTGACTTCCCCGACCGAGGAGCTTGGGATAGGTGGCAGTGGGTCCACAGGGCCCCCTGTGCCACCCCCGCCAACCAACAGCAGCACTCCTGCCGGCTCGGAAAGTAAGGACCCCACTGGAGGCATGACTAGCCCCTCGTCTACTGGGGTGTCCTCCTCTTCTTCAGCCAGTGCCAATCAAGGCGGTGCCGGGCCGTCCTCAATATCTCCAGGCCACTACACAGGCTCACTGCAGGAAAAGCACAAGATCCTCCACAAGCTTCTACAAAATGGAAACACCCCAGACGAAGTAGCTAAGATCACAGCCGAGGCCACAGGAAAGGTGACACTTGGGGGCCAGGAGGGGGGTGAGGCCGGGACAGGAGGATCAGGGACCGGGACCGGGCCTGGGATGGTCACGGAGCCCAAGCAGGAGCAGCACAGCCCCAAGAAAGAGAAGACCCACGCTCTCCTCCACTACCTCCTGAACAAGGATGATTCCAAAGAGCCAGTGGACGTCAAGCCCAAACTAGAAGAGCTAGATGGGAAGGGAGCCCCAGGGGCCGCGGGCGGTCCTACACGGGGAGGCCCTGGATCAGGGCCTGGCCCTGCACCAGACCATCCTGAGAGCAAGATCAAGTCAGAGCCACCTGATGATGTAAGGCTGCTTGCTTGTGCAATAGTATATTATAGTTGCAATTCTGTGGTCATGTCTTTTCAAAGTCTTGAAAAATGGTTCATTTAACTGCCAGTTTTCAAGTTTAGAAATTTAAAACAATCCATAAAAAGTTATTTATTTTCAACATTATATTGGGTAATATTTGCATAATTGTTGTCTCCTGGTGCTCATATTTAGATCTGAGCTCAGTAACAAAAACTACTTAGAATCAGAATAAACAAACTTAATAGGTAAGTGTCAATGTATACTGATTGCAAAGGTACAAAGTAATCCTGTGAACTTATTTTTTTTATTGTTAACTGTTTAGATTTGATGATAAAGGCTTCAAAGGTTGAAAAGATTTTTACCTTGAAAGTGCTTGTATTTTTCTCTTCATGAGCTGTATGAACTGCCCTTGCCGTTTAGCGATCCATACAGAGTCTATGTAGACGCTGCTCTTTAACTTTCTGCCTTTGATGTGAATGAATGCGAATCTTCACAGACTTTTACATAACAACTAATTTGGTCTGTTTTGATGTTCAGTTGCACAACCTGGAGTCAATCCTTGGAGATTTGAGGGGTTCAAGCTCTGACTTTTACCCGGATCAAGCTGGGGGTGGAGGGGCCAACGACACAGGAAGCAAGCCCCAGGGCTGCCTTGATGACGGCCTGCAGGGTAAGTGTGTGAAGGACTGAAGCTGAGAAGAAGCGACAGATACATGCAGGGCAACCGGCATGACATCATATGTAAAAGAATCAATATAAAATGTGAAACTGCATCTGGCTTCATTTTATTGTTTTACTGTATTAAAGGATAAGCTGATTCAAAGGCTTTTTCAGGGGGTTAACCTACAGTTTCTGAGCAGATTTTTAATTGGTGGAGATACAAACACCTTCAGCATGATGAACTGCAATACCTCAAATACAATACTTTACAACACTTATTATTACAGAAGTAGATAACAATAGGATAATTTGTTTCTTTGCCCCTAAAGACATTAGGTATGAAGAAAATGTACCATTTGATTTGTATCTCTGTGGACTGATTCAATGGGGTTATGTGTGGTTTCAGTACAGGAACTTAATCAGAGTCAGATGCTGAAAAAAATTCAATTCGAATTCTTACAATTTCTTTGTGTTCAGCTCAAGAGCATTGTCATCCATCCCCCTTCCACTTTGTTTAAGTTGCTACTCAGGGTTACGGAAGTTGATAAACAGATATTTGAGCTGTACCATCAGAATACTTGATAATGTTTTGATTTGGTGCAAAGGTGGAAGAAATATTTAGATCCCTTACTTCAGTAAAATTAGCAATACCACACTGTGAAAACTCTCCTTATTCTCCCTTTTTGTGTGGGAGATGTGTGGCCAATGAGTTTATTATTTTTGTGTACAGGGAGTCCAGGAATGGGTCCAGGACCTCGGGGGCCTTTCCAGAGGGCCATGTCCATGGACGGGAAGCCTCCTGGTGGGCCTGGAGGAGCAGGGAGACGCCCCATGCTTATCAAGCAGGAGAACATGATGGGCAGCCCAGACGGCTACCCAGGAAACATGGGTGAGTGTTTGCTGGGAAGGTGTTTTCTCTGCCTCCCACTCTCCTTCTTAGTGTGTTTTCTAACTTAGCTCCTTTAAAATGTTACAATGATACTGACACATGCACATCTGGTGTTTATGTTTTACCAGGACCGATGAATAGGGGAATGGTTCCCCAGAGGTCTCCCATGGGGGGGTCAGGGGACTGGGGCAACGCCAGCCCAGTGGGCTCAGCAGGACACCCCTCCATGATGCGTCCAGGCATGGAGTACAACAACAGCAAGGGCATGATGTCAGGGCCGATGGTCAGCCGCTCCAACAGTGTGCCGGGCACCAGGTCCATGCTGCAGCAGCAGCTCATGGATATGGGTACGTGTGTTGATGATGCTGGGAAGATGATCATGTACAGTCAGTTGTCTGTAGTGTTACAGTATTTACACAGCATGCTTGTAACTTTGGCAAAAGTGTCACTAAAATAATTACCAGGTACAGCCCCAAGCTTTGCAAATAGAAAATTTAAATTAGAGGAGTCAAGCTGGGCCAAGTTTAGTCGTGCCATTCAGTGAAAAAATGCTCTGATACATACGATACGTCCTCTGTATTTCATCCTACCTGTAGCTTCAGTCTGTCCTGTCATTCTGCATGTGTCTATAATAACTGTGACTTCTCTTTATGGTTCAGGAGGCTCTGCTGACATGGGTATGGGTATGAGCCCCTTCAGCCAGCAGGGCCAGCCCAACCAGTCCCCCTCCTGGCCAGACACTATAATGGGCATGGAAGGCAACAGGTCAGTGCAACATCCTCATCGTCTGAATTTATTCTTGATGAGCTGCAGTTTTAAAATAGAAATTTTAAAAAGAGAAAGCCCACAGCAGTTAGAGAGTTGTCTCATAAATATAAAAAATAAAGAATGAGATAATCAACCTTGGAGCTTCAAAGGGACGTAAATAATTTGTCTGTGAGCATTTCCAGTCTGCATTTCATAAGAGGTCTTTAAAGACCAGTTACCTTTTACTTAACACTGGAAATGATATTGTCGTCTTTTTAACTAGAATCAATACATCAATCTCTGAAACCTCCTCTGACCCCAGACTCAGAAGAATTATGTATTATGATCCAGGAGGAGGTTTATACTTTATACTTATGATGAGCGTGTTTTTGTCCTGTAGACGCCAGTTTGGAAACACTTTAGATGATCTGCTGGTGCCTCCAACCACCAGTGAAGGTCAGAGCGACGAGCGGGCGCTTCTGGACCAGCTGGACTCTCTGCTGAATAACACGGACGGCATCGCTCTGGAGGAGATAGACCGAGCCCTGGGCATCCCGGACCTCGTCAGCCAGGTAGGTCGTCTGAAAAGATGAAAAAAGAAACAGGCTAACTGCCATCTGGGCTCTGTGGTCTTCTTGATCCCTCTAGAAGTAAAGTGAAAGGAGAAATGATCAGTCTGCATGTCATGACTCATAAGTGAGGCTTACATCGTTTATCTTTGCATTAGATATTTCAGTCATGACTCACCATGTTCAGACTGTTCTCTCACTGAAAGGAGATAGATGAGCCCAGAGGGATCTGTCTGTGCTGCTTAGAAAAAGACAATTACAGAGCCAACCAATTGGAAATTAATCAATTAGATGGAGAGCTTTGACAAAGTTCTCTTTTTGTCCTCTCGTCCTGTTTGCTCCAGAACCAGGGAAGTGAGCAGCAGATGGAGCCTTTTCCGGGCCAGGACCCATCCATGGTGTTGGACCAGAAGCCTCTCTATGGACAGGGCTACCCCGGACCCCCAGCCATGCCCATGCAGTCCGGCTACGGAGGGAACCCCATGCAGGGACAGGGCCAGCAGGGCGGGTTTGGGCCAATGCTCTCTCAGATGGGCCAAGGTGGCAGCTTCCCTGGGATGGGCGGGATGGGCGGCATGGGCCACCCGCGTGCCAACATGATGAGACCCCGGATGATGACGGCCAACAAGCCCATGAGGCTGCAGCTGCAACAAAGGCTGCAGGGACAGCAGGTACATTTACAGGAACCTTCATGATTCATCAGCTTACACACAAAAAATTTGCCAGTTTTCTAGGTGACCCAGTAATAGTTACCTAATCATTTTCGCAGATTGATCACCTTTAAAAGAATTACAAATTTAGGTGTACAGAAATGCGCCATATGCAGAATAACATCAGTGAAGGATCTTCTCACATCTGCGACAAACCAAACAAAATGTCTCTAGTGCAAAACAGCTTGAGAAAGAAGATATATTCATAGGAACCTGGAAACACATTATTAATATCTATTTTTGACTTTTTAAAGGCAATGATCAGATTTGTTGAAGTGGGCTTGTATGAGTTACTCTGCTGCAGGTAATTCACTGACTGTGAATAAGTAGCTCATACAATTACCCTTTAATGAGGCCTAATTATCCATTTAACTTTGCTGAAGTGATGCTATTTTTATAAAAATGTCACAGTCCTATAATTCATCTTTGTTTTGTAACTGCGCCATCGATGCAAGCATGTATGTATAATTTATGAAGTATGCAAATGGAGCGAGTTCAGAGTAGCATTTCTACTCCATCTTATGTTGTATGTTTTTTTTCGTCCCTCAGTTCATGAATCAGACGCGGCAGGGCATGGGCATGAAGATGGAGAACCCAGGAGGCAACCCCGGCATGAGGCCCGGCATGCAGCCCGGCATGGGAGCACAGGTAGATGCTTCTGTATTATATATGTAATAGTGATTTTGTAATGTGATATTGATTGTTACTGCTTTTGATTTAATATCATAATCAGATTCACGTTTATCAAAAGATCTCAGTTTTCATAAGATTCATGGTCACAACTGGTAAAAGCAGTTCTGATGGTCCTCTTTAGTCTCCTCTTCTCCTGTTTGGTAGCCAGTTTAACACACAGTGAGAAGAGAATATGAGCAGACTGATTGTCTTATGGTAGACTGAAAGTTTTTATGGCTACCACAGACCCACTGGGTTTAATTTTCTTGTGTTTAAATATTATTTTGTTTTTTTGCTTTAAATGAATAGTATATGGCCAATAGGCTGGACTTTTCAGTATCAAATTATAGTCACTTTTTTGTCTCAGACTCATCTTTATATCAGAAGACACTGATGCTTTTGTTGGCTTTAGCTGGTAGCTGATGCATCATTAAAATGTTATTTTTCCTTATCTCAATCTTTAATGCAGGTTTAGTCATTTATTTGACTGTTATTTGTGATATTTAAAATAAAAGAATCTCCATCCACATAGCAGATCATCCATGGTAGCTTATCACCCACTGCAAATTTTATAATATAGACATTTAATTAAAGTTGAAAATATATTTTGACCACATACTAAGCCTCCTCTAACTCTCTGAGGTTTGTTTGGTACAGCCGGGCTTCCTCAACGCTCAGATGATGGCTCAGCGCAGCAGGGAGATGGTCACAATGCAGATGAGGAGGCAGCGCATGATGATGCTGATGCAGCAGCAGCACCAACAGGCAGCGGCGGCGGCTGCTGCAGCTGCAGGAGGATTCAGTCCTCCTCCAAATGTCACGGCTCCTGGTGGCATGGAGAACCCAATGGGAGGGCCGAACATGGGCCAGCCAGGACCCCAGCAGTTCGGCTACGGTGGAAACTATGGTGAGTTTACAGAACACCGCTGCTCCCTGGTGGTGAGTCAGTGCACTGCAGGTCCGGATCTCACATTTGTCTTGTTAATTAAAAAGATGTTTTCAGACGATATATTCAAGCATTGGATAGACACATTGTAAAATTCACTTAAGAGGAAGAGAACTAAACAATAGAAACTAACAAAACAAGCACAGAACTCAGATTCGTACACGACAGAGGGTACGATCACACAACCATCAGGAAAACCCCTGATTAATGGAAAGATTGAGAGATGTATGTAAAAACAATGTAAGAGGTTATCTGATTACATACTTTTTTTAACCTATAAGCAGACAAAGACGAAGAAATGTCTGAACATAGTTTTATCATAATTTTTATTCATTGAGTCAGTTTCAAGCCGAATATCTCAGGGTTCAGACATCATTTAAAGCTCCTCGGTAGCATAAACGGTTCCAAAATTATTCAGTGTGTTTGTAGCTAATCTTTTAAGGGTTGAATATTGTAATTTAATGTATAGAAAGCATCAGAACTCACTCACAGGCGATCAGATCGTTGTATCACCATGTATCACTGATCTGTTTCCTGAGTGAGCTGAAGCTGGATCATCTTCCTCCACAGGGATGGGCCAGCAGGGAGACCCCTCATTCGGCCCATCAGGTGGCAGTCCTCCTAATGCCATGATGCCCGGCCGCCTAGGGCCTCAAAACCCCATGATGCAGCAGCACCCGCAGGGCGGTCCGATGTATCAGGGGGCGGACATGAAAGGCTGGTCGCAGGGAGGAATGGGACGCAACAGGTATGAATTCAAACACATCCTGTGCTGCAACACTGTGCTGTCAGAAAAGTTGATTTAAGACTGCAACTTGTCGCTCTCCTTCACCAGTTCGTACCCTCAGCAGCAGTTTGGGCAGCAGGGACCTCCAGGGCAGCAGCAGTTTGGGCAGCAGGGGAATCCGGGTCAGTATGGGGGCATGATGATGAACGGGGGCATGCCGACCAGCGGAGGAGGAGGTCACATGGGCCAGATGGGAGGGCAGATGGGGATGAACCCGATGGTGATGGGACGCATGCCAATGGGGCCTGATCAGGTAGGTGCAGAGGGGAGGAGAGGCTGTGGTCCACATGTTCACATCAGGTTTACCTTAAAACAATACTGACATGCACTAATGTACACTGGGAGAAGTGTTTATTGCACCTGAGCAACAGCCACATGACAAAAACAGAAATCAGAAACAGACAGACTTTATTGAGTCCCGGGGGAAATGGCTTCTGTTACAGTTGCCACTGTATAAGAGATGGAAACAAAAATAAGTCTGTGAATCAAATAAAGAATAAAAAAGCCTGCTACACTGAATTTACAACAACAATATAATATACAAATGCAAGTTGTAAGTAAGTATATAGAGATATGTACAAATAGAAGTATAGAAATACATTAGAATTAGAGTTCTGTACAAATATGTATATATGTAAGTGACAAATTTAATTAAATGCCATGTTTGCTTGTTTTTTTTATTTTATTTATTTGTTTTGCACCATTTGATCAATGGTTGACTCATTTATTTACAGCATCTTGTTGACTGAAAAATTGGCACCACTGGCGATTTTCTCAAAATGCTGTTAAAGTTTGAGGTTATATTTGGATAGAAATGTGGCTACTGTCTGTGGAAACACAAAGAGGGCATATCAGAACAGTTGTAAACGTGTGAATTTTTCATTTCTGGCATTATTTGAAACTTTGGTCATGGTATTACATTATAGATATGGCAGAAAATACAGAATAAGCATGTTAGATTTACTATAAATCGTAAAGACATTTTGTTTTTGAAACAAGGAGAAGCAGCATCAAATGCTTTGTACTTTCAGACTTGTTGGTATTGCTTAAAGATAAACTATCCTGTCTGATTCTGTTGCTGATTTGAAAACAAAAGGTTTTGGTCGATTGCAATTCAATTATGAAATTTTCATAACTTTTCTTCTTCTTTCTTTTCCCCCTCTCGATCCAGAAATACTGCTGAGCATCATGACAGAAACATTTGTCTCACTGTGATCTCCATCAGAGATAGGACACGGCTGCAGCACTGGAGTGTGTGTGGAGGACCAGGCGGTGTGTGTCTGTGTGCAGTGATGCACTCCCACCAGACGGGGGAGTGAACTTCCTTTGGACTCACAGCCAGTGACAGCAGTCTGGCAGACCTGGGGAAAACAGACACGCATTCATAGAAATCAGAAACACTGTGACACATTTACACGTAAATCAAAGACAGTCAGATAGACAGCCCTGTGATTCCTCTCGTAGACTGTAGTTTAATATTCCTCTCTTTAAGAACGGTGTGTGTGCGCCTCAGTAAACACACACTCTGCTCGCTGGACCAAACAGTGAAGATGGACGGACACTTGATGCGATCACAGACTTGAACATGGACGAAGGTGTGAGGACATCCTCTCCTCTGTCGAATGTACCATGAAGCTGTGTTCACATTTTAAAAGTGGGACTCTTGTCTTGTTTCGTGGGATATTTTTATTTTTGTTTTGTGACCCGCGGTCTCTCTGCTGCACCTGGAGGATCTCTGCGTACGTAAAGTAAACGCAGTTCTAGATGACGAGCCATCAGATTGTGACACTCAGATGAATGTCATTATAAGCAGTAGCACATTGTTTCGTCCTCCAGGACGCCGCTGAGTTAAAGTACGAGTGAATTACTTGTTGGCTGATTGCACTTTAAAGGAAAGGCCAACATCAAAAGGATTGTGGCAATATAGAGGCCTTTACCCAAGAATTAAAACATAGCAGCAGTTGTGTATTTTAGATTATTTGTGTGTGAGAGTGTGTGTGTGTGTGTGTGTTCTCCAACTTTTCCTCTTTGGGTTATGGGGGCTGTTGATTTGAAATGAGTAACCTTG
>JAOWBC010001714.1:18896872-18919678 GCA_028566105.1 Hypoplectrus providencianus
CTCTCTCTCTCTCTCTCTCTCTCTCTCTCCTCACTGTCTCCTTTACCCACACCTCAGGCCCTATCAAGTCTCCCGTGAACACTAGTCAGTGCAAGCCCTTCAAACTGCATTTCTTCAAGGTTGCATGTATAACACTCTAACCCTAACCTAATTTTCCTCCTACGTATACTGCCAACCTTGAGCAATTTCATACGTCTTCAGGACACCACTCACTTATCCTCAGACTGAAGTGATTGTGGCCACTTCAGAGGGCACGATGAGGGCACACAGTGATATAACCACTTTTGAAAAAGGACATAAATCACTTAGCACTGCTGCAAAAGTAGGTCTTTTAAAGTTGCGGTTGAATACCAGTTAGCTAAGCTTTGAGTGCTACCAGTTAGTGTTTTATTAAAGAAGCCAATTAAAAAAAATGTATTCACAGAAATGGCTTGTTGGAAAAGACTTGAAGTGAATTTTGCCAAAGCCTCAAACATTATTTTATTTTTTGAAAGGCCTTAGGGGCAGTACAGATTATTTGAGGTGGGATATTATATGGTACTGACCCAGAGTCAGAGTAAAACCTCCAGTCGATCTGCGGCCCTCAGTTTGCAGGCTGGAAAAAAGGCATGCAAGCTGAGCTATGTACTGCAACATTTAGCCAGCAGGAGCAATCAAAATCAGTTTAAATGTGTGCTATTATTTGATTATTTTCATTAATATACCTTGGGCTTAGTACATCATGATTCATCGTATTATTTATGAAGTCTATCTCAATGCTCACTTGCCATACCTCACAACACCATAGTACAGTCCACATTTTGGAAAACAACAACAACAACAACAACAACAACAACAACAACAATAACAACAAGAACAACAACAACAACAATAACAACAAAAAACAAAAAACAAAAAAACAAAACAAGCAATAGTTTAATGTTTCCAAGAATAAAAAAAATGAATACTCATGAATACCACGTTTATCATAAGTACAGTACAGTATGTTTCATATGTTATTGTAAGATGCTGCAGCAGTTGTTGTGTATTGGTTGCTGTGCTGAATTTTACCTTTTTTACCACTTGAAAATTACAACCCCTTTCAAAATACCACACTAAGACACCCAACTTTTAAGGAACAACATGGAAAAATCCATGCTGTGATTCTGAATATGTTCTGTTTAATATTTACTTCAGTTCTGAAAACTGCTCAGAAAAATCTTTATTGTCAGCCCACCTTGTAGGGCCATACAGCATCCGAATGCTCTATGTCTCTAGTTCGTGGTTGTACAGTTTAATGCGACTGTGATTATCCTTCAGGTACACAACAGGTCATTTATACATATCGTCATCATGTGAACAAAATCACTGAATCCACAAAAGTCGAGTGATAGACAACGTGATAAAACCTTCACATGGATTTGTTTCCAGCAACACAGATAATAACATTTATACACTCAACAGTGTTGCATTAACAGGGCACAAAGGTGTTTGTGCTTGTCCTGCTGTCTCCTGCATTGGCGAATCCAGAGCACCTGGCTCCCATTACTGCTGCTCAGTCTGATTTGCATTTCAATTATAGGAGAAAGGGACCATTAGTGAGCAGAGAGGACCAGAGGAACAAGAACAGACCACGTCCTCTGCTTTGAAATCATCTGTTGGGTCACAGAGTGATGCATTCAGCACCAGATAAATACGACTGTCCTCTGTTTTATTTCCTGTGTTACAGCGTTCGAATGAGATGCACAGGCTTTCCATGTTTACCGGCAGAAAAAACACAGTAGCTCATCATGGGTAAGTGCTGCGTTATGTCGCGAAACCAAAGACCTAAAAATATGATGTCCAACCAGTGTCCTTCTTTCCTAACACAAACTACTTGTGAGGTTCTGCTCTGATCACCATGGGGACAAACTCTTTCATAATGCTGTTGCCATAGAGCCTATTGTGATGATGCATCTGTGCAGGCTTTTCATTTTCTCTCTGTGATATCACACACACACACACACACACACACACACACACACACACACACACACACACTATGTAAAGCTGATTTTCCAAATAGGTGGAATTCCTTAATTTAAAAGAAAATAGAGGGAATTCACCTCTGCTACATTTGTGATGTAACATGATATCAAGTGAAAATATGGATATGTATCATATAAGCCTTATTTTTTTAATTAACACTATATATTTTTTTCAAACAATAGATAGTAGTATGTAGCATGTGCAATAATGCAAGTACAAAACAAAACAAAATGCACACTTTTGGATAGGATGTTGATAATTATAGAAAAACCCCAAATAAAATATATAAGTATATGGTGTATTTAGTTTATTCTTGGGGTCAGCAGTAGTTGTTTGTTTAACATGTTGACAGAATGAACGTTAATGTGTGTGTTTTAGCAGCAGAAGGATGTCGAGATGTTTGGATCTGAGTCATCCTGACCCTTCAGGCATCAGGGGTCCTCAGTCCTGCAGACAGAGTCCAGAATGAACTGGTTGGTGGGTGGAGGGGGGGCAGGGGGTGCTGCTGGCGTGCCCCATTATGCCGTGGATTACCCCCTCCTCTGCACTGCAACTGTTAAACTGTTATCCCCCCTTTTGTGGGGCTAAGCCCAACTGTGTGGAGTGGGGCGGGCGGGGGGCACACTGGAACCCGCTGGCGTGGGGAGTTTTCAGCCCCCTCCGCCCAGAGTGCTGACACTGACACAATTTCACACACAAATATACACACACTCACAAAGTGCCAGCTCAGGGATTTGAGAGAGCGATAGAGGGCAAAGAGAGAGAGAGAGAGAGAGAGAGAGAGAGAGAGAAAGAAAGGGAGATGCGCTAAAAGACAGCAAACACTTTTAATATATCCATATTTTTGTTCCTGGATGCTTTTTAGATTCAAGAATATAAGTATGCTTGAGCCTGCTGCACTGTGGAGCAGCTGGGAGTGATGGCAGGATGTTCCCTGCAGCATGTGCCCCAGACAGGACTCTCCACGGGGCTGCACAGCCCCGCCCAGACTCTTCAGCATATTTCCTTCATGCTTTAAGCCTTTTTCACTCCTCATATATTTGACATATTGCAGCGGGCTCCCCATGTGATGCAAAGTGAGTGTTCATAAAGGAATGAGGTGTGCACACTGTGTGTGGCTATTTGGAAAATGTTCTGCGAGGGTGGCAACCAGTGGTAGAAGAACTATTCAGATTGTTTACTTAAGTTAAAGTACGAATATTACTATGTAGAATTACTCCAGTACAAGTAAAAGTCAAATGCATTTAATGCTAACAGCAGTACAAAAGTATCAGCATTAAAATGTACTTAAAGTATCCAAAGTAAAAGTTCTCAGACCAACTCAAACTGTTACATGAATTGAAAATGTTATTGCACAAGATTTTTTTTTTTTTTTTTTACAATAATGTAAGCAGCAGTTTACCGTCTTTAAGGTAGAGATACTTTAATGGACTTCATGCTTAAACATGTATTATCATTTTGAATTTATTGTATTTTCTATGTTAAATCTCGACCTGAAAAGTAGCTAAAGTTAGCAGTTATTTGTAGAGAAATAAAAGGTCCTAACAGTACAGCAGTTGAGTGAGTATACTTAGTTACACTCAACTTCTGGGTGCAAAAATTATAGTTAAAAGGTAATTTACCTTTATCTGAATGAAAATCATAATTTATGGATCAAAGTTGTCTAACTATCCTATTGTATCCCTCAATAAAGTTATAAAAATGTAGTCCACAGATTTGCAGGAAAAGAAGGACATAAGGGAATGTCATAGAAACATGGAGCACACACACACACACACACACACACACACACACACACACACACACACACACAAGAGGCATATACAAAGCCCAAGAGGAAAAAATACTTTCTACTAGATGTGGTTTTTATTCAACTCACAGTACATTCTACAGATGCACACGTGTTACATCACCTTAATACAACAGAGTCTTGTAATACCTCCTCTTAAAAATGATGAATTGGTCCTAAAAATATAAAGGAACAAATTTAAAGTCACCAAAACTGTACATTATTAAAAATTCACGTAACACCACATTTGGTTTTCATGTCTTTTTTTTTTCTTTTTTGAAAAAACGTCTGTCCCTTTAAGTGTAATAAGGAACATCAAAGTTTGTTTTCCTATCAACGGATTTGAGTTCAGTGTAAGAAACACGTTTAAATAAAACCCAGACTGTGGAGTCATCCTGTCGCCCTCAGAGAACGCCAACCATGCCGTGAAACATCTTACATTGGCCCTTGTACAGAACACAAAAAAGTTAAAATAAAAAGGAATGCAAGACAGAAAACCAGGCAGGAATGTGCCCAGCACCTCATTAACAGAGCTCCTTTGCAATTCTAGTCTTTAAAATGAGAGGATTTTCACCTCGCACCTAACCACCTCTCAATGTTTTCACCTGGTGAGACGAGCTACAAACAGAAGAACATTTTTAACACAGATCAGTTGAACAATTGCAGTATGGAAGCTGCAGACACCATCTTGTCTCAGGGTTTGCAGTAGCATCCTTTCAGTTGTATATAGTCAGCGACAGATCAGACCCAACCATCACATAACTTACTCTTAAAAGGAGGGACAGTGAAATATAGGAGCCTAAGCCCAGACTGACTGACCAACACTAAAAAAAATCCTTCAGTTTTAGGAACCAGTGTCTTTCACACAGCAGCAGAAGGTGGGTATGTGTGTGAAATTGTGTGCATGTTAATGTGTATGTTGGTGAGAAATGTGCATATGTGGCGTGCAAGACTTTAAGTGGAGGTTATACAACGTCTACTCGTGACAGTCCAAGAACAGATTCCTTTTAGTTTAACTGGCCTTTTTCAGAAATCGTCTAGACATCTCTATAAGGTAATCTGTACACATTCACTACTACAAGCTATTGCTATTAAATAATCCCAGCTATTGTAATCTTTATATATATTTATATGTATAGAATATATAATAAAAATATATTGAGCAAAAAAATTACTTCTAGGCAGAAGACCACATTACATTACATTTCCATTGAACAGGTAAGAAATGGCCCGAGCTCAGTGAAGAGTTTTGATCCATTTTGTTTGTCGAGCGGTGCGAGGCAGGTCCAGTATGCAGCAGTTAAGGCTGCATTAGTGTGATCAGTCCCTGACCTTCAGTTGGAGTCTGAGAGCCAAAACACTCAGGGCCCGAGACTGTGTCATCACTCCGCACGCAGGGCTTGACCAAAGGCCTCGCCACGACATGGGGCTTGTGAACAGACGTGACAGAAGAACGCAAACAGGAGATGAAGTGCTGAAGTGAAGATGAGGAGACACGGAGGGAGGGAAAAAAGTGAAGAGAGACGTGTTCTCACTCTGATGGGGAATGGGTTCAAACAAGTTCAAGCCAGTTCAGCTGTGGGCCTGGAAAATCTTCGGCCAGTAGAGGAAACGATAACAGACAAATAGCCAAAATCTATACATATATACCTATACATGAGAGAATACACAGAGCTGGAAGAACCTCCAGACAGTCTTAGCAGTGATGGAGAGAGTGTGACTGGGACGGTGACAGCACCAACAGTATATAGCCCCACCATCAGGGGGAACGTCGCAGGCTTCTATTTGTCCTTATTTGAGTAGAACTCCGCCCAGCGGCTCTCAAAGAAACGCCTCATGGCATGTCCGGCCATTCCCACCTCTGATGTGTCCTCATTGAACTGCTCACAGTTGTTAAAAACGAGCTGAGCGTCTGCTGCAAACTCCTCACAGCTGCAGTACCTGGGACAAGGAAACAAGGGAAAAGGCAGGTGATAAAAAGTACAAGACGGGTACAAATATGACTGCGTGCATTAAAATGTGCTTTTTGTTTCAGTGTATTAGCCCTTATACATTTTAATCACTGGGGTTATATTTCACTGCAGTACACAAATCCTGCTAGTCCATGAAAACATTACAATCTTAGCTAGAAGTGCATACAACAAAAATGTCTTTTGTGCAGAATATCACATTTATGATATAAATCCTTGAAAAAATGAAAGAAAAAAAACTTAAGCTGTATTTCTCAGATAACTTATTTTCCAAAAAACTTTGAAAGCAACAAAAATTGAATTTATAAATACAACACTTTTCCAAGTGCCGACCAGTGTCACAAATATTAGGAAGAAATGTGTCTCCACATGCTGTTTATATCGAACTTTTTGTATTTCTACAACCTCTACTGACAGCCTCTCCTATCCGCTCAGTGTAAACAGCCAGCAGTTCTGTCTGAATTTCAGTAATTATTTAGCACAACAGCAAAATTGATCAGGGCTCCCTTGTTGTGCCGAGGAGCACAGAGTTTAATGGGTTTTTTTTTTTTTTTTTAATTTTTGTGTAGAATGTAGAATATAGTTATTTGACAGAAACATCAGTTTTACCAACTTTTTCTAACGGAAACATTTGTAACAGATTATCCTTTCAGGAACCATCAAAAAGTTAAAACTCATTTGATAATGTTTTTTCAGTTTCCTACAATAAACTATCAAAGCAATGATACATGGTTTATACTTTTCAAAGTATGGCAGATTGGTGGGATTCAGAAGTTTATACTTTCTCATGATAGTATTTCATACTAATTGTTAGAATTAAGCACGTTATCCTTATTCCTCTTAACCCGTTTTTGATCTTTATTGGGTGTGTGTAGAGTAATGCGCCCTCAGGCCCTTTTATCAGTAAAACTTTACCAATGTTGCATGAGAGCTAATAAATAAAGCAGCAATGAAACATGTTGGGTGTACCGCTCTTACCCTCCCTGTAGCAGTCTCTCTCTCATGGTGAGGAAGTCCATGGGGTTCTTGATGATGCGACGGTAGCCCGGCACCAGTCGAGGGTTAACAGGTTCAAGGAACGGCCAGGCATCTGCATGAGCCTCCATCTCCATTAGAATGATCCTGGCAGGAAATAAATGAACAAAAATGAACCCAAACAAGTGTCAATTTTCAGATTTTAAGGTGGTAATGCTACACAAAATCCTGTTGTGCAAATGTAACTCGACACAATGAACGCAGGACTCACTCGCAGAAGGTGAGGTCAGGCTGGTTGCGTGTTGTCATGCGACGACGTTTCGCGGCGCCTCCTTCTCCAGAGTGACGGGAAGATGAGGGGGGCGTCACAGCCTCCTTGTATCTTGTTGCCATGCCACCACTTCTACGCCGTGTTGTCACTTCATCGTCAGAGCTGTCATCCTCATATCTTCTCTTTTTCATCCTAGTCCTCTTTTTGGACGAGCGCGGTGAATCATCACCGTCCTAAGGGAAGGAGTGAATAACAGGAAGTTAGCTGGTGAGGAACTATACAGCTCTTGTTATTCATATCTTTTTAATCAGATATATTTCACATATTATTTATATATATTTTCATATTTTGTTTAGAATTATTGACTCTTTATTTTATGCAATAAAATTGTGAAAGCCTTTATGAGAAATGCTTCAAGATTCAAAATAGATTTTCTTGTAAGTTTTGCTCAGTTTGAGATTTTTTAAGTTCATAATCTTAGGACAGGTTCTGACCTTGGCAACGCAAGTAGGACAAAACCAGTCTCCCTCTGGGATCTGGGTGATTTTAGGCCGGAGGCAGTACATGTGGCAGCCACGATCACAGCTGTCACACAGCAACAGGCAGTCATCATTGTCTCCCTTCCTGCAAACCTGGCAAGTCTGAATAAAAGCAGACAAAAAACCTTATTTGAATGATGCACATTTTCTTTCCTTATAATTTTTTTGTGTATTGTGCGGCGTCTTCTGTAAAAAAACAAAACAAAACAAAAAAAAAAGGGTGAAAGAATCTCTGGAGGTAATGTTACTTACCACTTTAGTGACAGATCTTTCCCAGGCAATGGCCTTCTCCAGCTGTAGTAAACACAGACAGACCTGGGGACTGCTGCGGACGCGGTCCAGAGCTTGTCGCCATGTTCGTAATCGAGACGTGATCTCACTTTCCAGACTGGAACAGAAGAAAATTAAAAGAAAATAAGTTAAAATTATAAAAATAAAGCTATCACCCTGAACTCAAAAGAAAAAGCCTGATTTTGTCACCTGATGACATCCATGGGATGCTCTTCTCCTGGGGTCGGGGTCAGAGGAGCGAGGCGCATCACTTCGGCTGGGTTCCACAGCGGCTCCTTCAGGTAGCGTCTCTCAATGTTACGCTCAAGGTTGGCTAACCGCAGCACTGCCAAGTCCAGGGGGTGTGTGGCGATACGTGGCAGGCCAGACCACTCCTTCTTAGTTCGCACAATCCAGTCATCACGTGGGTCCGCATCATGCTCATAGTACTGGAGGTCATCACGTGTGGAGTCTGGATCTGGGATTGTATAGGGCTTAAAAAGGACATGGGGAGAGTTTAATTATCAGTCAGGGAGAAAAATTGACTCAGTTATTGCACAGAATTGTTCGATTTAAGTGTTTTACAATGGTACCTGAAATTCTGGCATTGGTGTTTCTGTGTTGGGTTCAGCATCACTCACTGCACTCTGAGGTGCCGCCTGAAAGAAACAAGAATAGAAGATGAAATGCAGATTAATTTTTACACTATGTTTCACAGTATTCTGCATGGGGGACACACCTCCTAACAACAGGAGGCGAACATGTACACCACAGAGATGTACCACAATTTTTGCATAACTTTGCAAAAAGGGCAATACCCTTTTAGAGTTTGCTACATTTAAGTCCTCGTATTATCAGCTTTGCTTGTATCTCTAAGAATCCAATTAAAAAGATATGCATCACTTATCTTGTTATTGTAGAAACATAGCTGTTAATAAATCAGACAATGCAGAATGCACTTTTTATTTGAAGAACAAAAAGTGACACGATTTCTCACCTTGAGATGCAGGTCAGCAGCAATGACCCGCTGCTCCAAGTCCTCCACCCACTGTAGAGCACTGATGTCACTCTCCATTGCTTTCTCCTGGACTTGCCATGGCTGCTGCAGAGCCTCCAATAGCACATCCTTCTCCTCTACTTTCAACTCAAACATAGTGTCTAAATGCAAAGAACACAAAAACAAGTTGTAAGGACAGAACAGTGGAAACATGCAGGAGGAATGTTTTTTCATGTAATTTTGTAATCCTCATTATAAATCCCACCACACAACAGAAAGAATGAATTTTACATCAACACTTACCATTGACAGGTTTGGTACATAGCTCAGCTAAACTTTCCATGTGTTTGGCCAAATGCTTATGGAGCACCTTCTCCCTGACGCCCCTTGGATGGAGAGCCTGCAAGGTGCTATACAGTTCCTCTGGATCTTTGATCCACCACCACCCACGTACCATAGCTGGAAAAGAAGCAAATATCAAATGACCACATGTTTTAGGCAAATTTCTGCAGGAAAGAAAACAAACATCTCTTAGACTATTTTAACCTGATGTGACTTACATGCTGGTATGGGCTTGACCACCAGTTGTGTGAAGTACTGCTGCTCGAGCTCCTGGAACACAGAGTTAGGTGGGCGGCCCCGGCGCTTAGCTGCAGCTCCTCTTGGCCCCCTGCGAGCAGGACTACTACCTCTACTACCTCTCCTCCGCCTGCGAACTGGCCTGACTGGGGTTGCTGGGGCAGGCGTGGCACGAGGAGTCGGAGCTGGAAGGAGCTGGGGAAGAGGTAGTTCTGGAACAGCAGAGGCAGGTAGTGTCGGGGGAACGTCCGGGGGACTTGCTGAGGTCAAGGGGTCAGCAGGAGTAAGGCTGGGCAAGAGTGGGTCCGGCTGAGGGGTGGGTACAGATCATTAGTTTATATACCAGACAGAAGACTGAGAGCATTATTAGCGCATAACTTAGTGTATTTATGGTTATAGTGATTATAGATGCAAACCTGCATTAATGGAGCAGCGAGTGCGGGCAGAGCACTCGGGATCTGGGGGAGGAGTTTAGGGGGTGAGCTGGGTATCTGGGGCTCGGTCAAAGAGTTATCATCGCACGGTTGTTTGGGAAGCAGGTTGAACCACTGCCCCTGTTTCTCTGCCATTTCCTTCACACTCTCCTCTGGTCGATTACCCTCCGGAGCCTCTCCGGCTGCTGAGCAAGTGCCATTGGTCACTGGTTCCTGTGATTGGCTGAGCCAGTTCTGGAAAGCAGCCTGCGTGAGGTCGTGTGTGCCACTATTAGGTGATCCCGGCCCTTCTTCCCCCCCTGATCTAGCACTACTTCGACGCCTGCGGCGAATCTTTGCTGTACGGAGGTGAAGCTCCACTTCTGGTTTGATTTTTCTGGGGCGTCCTCGTCCTCTTGGCCTGCTCATGAGGGATGCAGTGCCAGGAAGGTTGTCCTCCTCTGGAGATGAAGTCTGGGCCTGGGCAGGGGTAGCTGAGGAAGGAGAGGAAGGTAGAGTAGGAGGAGGAGTAGTAGGCATCGGGGACTCCTCAACTTTGGGCTCCTTTTTGAGGAAGGTGACAGGAACCTCGGCTACAAGGACTTCTCCAGAAGCTGCATGATAAAAATGGATGTGAGGTTCAAATAAAGACGCACAAACCAGGGGGTGTAACATCTAAAAATGTGAGCAGTAACATTTCTCTCAAATATATTGTAAAACTCACTCAACAGCTCCTCCGGCCCCTCGACCAGAACTCCTCCGAGGTGAGGTAGGGCCAAGTATCTACGCCGGTAACGATCCTGGCCCAGCAATACGGCCCGCATGGAATGAGACGATTGTAGCAGCTTTTTACGGAAAAATGCTTGGCGCTGCAGGGGTAAAAGTAAAGCAAATGTTAATATAAAGCCACATAAATAAGCATAAAGAACTGCTTCTGTTTAGCATGAGGCTTACCTTGGATAGCTTATCGATCTGCCTTTCAAGTTCTGGAATGCTGGCATTGGTTGGGCTCTCACTCTGGATCACAAAAGTAAAAAATTGAACGTAGGAATAATCACTTTCTAATGCTTAAATAAACCCACAACAGCAGATACATACATCACTGAGTTTGGGCTCCTCTTTGCGTGCACGGCGGTTACTCCTCTCGGAGACAAGGCCACTCTCCTCCATGCTGAGGTTCTCTTCCTCAGCAACTCTGGCACTGCGTCTCCTTTCCTCAAAACACAGCTCCTCCTCTGAGCGTCCTGTGCGCCGTGCCAGTGCTGCCTTTAGTCTGCATGGGAGAAAACAATCAGGGTCAATATATCCTATAGCTCTGTGGTTTAATTCCAAAAAAATACCAGCATGATCTGAGAATTTCTATTTATTTGAAGGGGTAAAATGACGATCTTACTTTCGCAACTTCCCCTCTATGATCCACTTGTTCTTCCTGTAAGTTGCCATGTTTTCCAATGTGTTGTCAATGTCACTGAAAAGTAAATTGCATACATCAATACAGTAACAAAAATATGAATGTGAAACAAACTTTGAAGTTCAGGAGCATTTGACAGGTAGAGATAGGTGAATGATACCCACACCAACAAGCTCATAGCAACATCTTTTATAGGTGACCATTTAGGATAATGCATTAATTCATTGTTTCCAATATTAAAAGACAACATCCACACCTAATGCAGCACTTGGTAAAAGCACTGCAGATTAAATCGTAGCATGTAGGCTTGTTGAACTTCTATCGAGACTAAACCTATTAAAATCAGAAAGGTATTGCAGAGTCTTGACCCCACTAGTGAATGGCTGCTGTATGTTTCATAAGCCACCAGATGTCACTGTGTTTGCTGCATTCATTCACTCATCCCTTCCTACAGGATAAATAATGAGATCCTGCCCTGACCTCGTCACAACATTGTTGCTGTTGAGCTCGTCCACCAGGAAACCCAGGATGGCTGCCTTGGTGTCAGGCGGCAGGGCATGAAATGTTTTGGTCCTAAGTGTGTTGCACACTTCTGTTTCATAACCGTGAGAGTCCAAAAAGATGCGAAGTACTTCTGAGACTGTGCTGCGGGTCAGCTCTGAGTCGACCAGCTTTTCCCCAAGGATCTTTACTGACTGAAGGGTGGAAAGAGGAGGAAAATGTTAACTCAAATGTTTATTGCTCTGTATTAGGAATAGCATTAGAAATTGAAGTCTGTTTTACATGTAATGGTGCAATTATCTTATCAAACAGTATCACACACCTGATAACATGATGGCAAGCCTGGATCATGGAGTGCAGCTTCCACCAGTTTAATTAGAAGATCCTGGACCTCTCCTTGGCTTTCTCCCAGGCCTAGGAGACCCTCCTGCAGGGTAGCAAGGCTGGGGATGTCCTTGGGTATATTAAGACCAATGATCTTTCCGTAGCCATGCAAAAACTCAACAACAGCCAGGCAGTGTGCAAAAGCTCTGCCAGAAAGAACCAAACCAGGGACACGGGATAGCTCCGGCAGGGGCTGATGGAGACAGAGTTGAAATGTCATCATGAAAACCCTCTGTAATCACAGTTCTGACAGAGCAGGATAAAATAAACAGGTAAAAAACTAACTTTGTGGTCGGTGAGACACATGTCCTCTGTAGGCTTCTTGAGCTCTTCTGCAATTAACTGCTGCCTCTTCCGCTCCTCCAGACGCCTCTGGGCCTGCGCTCTCCTCTCAGCTGCCCTCTTAGCTGCCAGAGCCGCCTGAGCTGCCGCCTCTGCTTCTGCCTGGGCTTTGGCCAGGGCCTTGGCTTTGCTCCGAGCACCCAGCACCCTCTTACCCTGGGCTATCCGCTCCTCATCAGTCTGCTGGACTGGTGGTGGAGTAGCTTCGGCCTTGACTGACCTCCTGCGACCAGGCTTTTTGGGCTCAGCAGCAGGCTGAGCAGTTTGAGCAGTGGAGTCAGCAGGCTCAGCCTTCAGCTCCAGGCCCTTGGCCACCTGCTCAAGCTGGACCCACACAATAAAGAAAGTATCATGTGAAGGTGAGGAAGAAGTGGTGCTGACGAAAATGCTGAATTATTTTTTTTGTGTTGAGTGTTTGTCCGCACCTTAGCTTTCTTTTTTTCTGCTTTCATCTTCTTAATCTTGGCATCCTCCCTTCTCTTCATTCTTGCCTAAATGATAAGCAGAAGCAACAAATTCAAACAAGGTCAATGTCAAAACAGGTCAGCATTACAATCATCAGTAACTAAACTACATACCTTTCTCTTCATTTTCTTTTTGATTTTTGCAAGTTTCTCCTTTTCCTCCTCTGTGAGAGCTTCTATTAAAGGGGAATGGAAACAATTAGAGAAAAAAATCTTTAAGCTATGAGCAACTCATCTGGTTTAAAGACTCTTGTAGTCTATCTACTCACCCTTGGCCTCAAGTTGCTTCAAGAGTTTGGCATCAACTTTGCTAAGGAGGTCAATCATCTTTGTTTTGGGAGGTCTACCGGGGCGGCGAGCCTGCCCCCCCTTCAGGCCACGAACCCTACGAGGTTTTTCTTTATCAGGGTTTGGAGGTCGACCTCGGCGTCCGGTGATGGCCATGATCATAGAGGGAACCTCCTCATTAGCCAAGAGGACCCACTGTTTACCCTGTAACATAAAGTAGAGAATGGTGAGTCACATGCACATATATCTGACACGTTTGTATTACACGACTCTCACTCTCAGGTTTTATCCAAATCATTTGGATCTGTGAATGAATATGCATAATTCTTGTATAGAAAGATAAACTAGGCATTACTCAGAAAAACATACGGACCTCAGGAGTTTCTCTTTCTTCAAAAAAATCTCCAACAGGCATGCGTGGGCTGAAGCTGAAGTGTTCTCTGCTGACCACACTGTCTGTGTGCTTCTTCAAGTACTGAAAGAAGTATTTAGGAGAAACGATGAAAGAGAAAGAACATCATGGTCAGTGTTTTAAGATTTTCAATATGTGGTTTGATACCAAGTTCAGATTCTGCAATCTAACCATACCAATAACAATCCAATACCTTCTTTTCTCTCTTGGATGTACTTTAGTAAACCTAGCCGTCTAAAAAACATTAGGCTAAAATTGCATAACAATTACTCTACTCTCCTGAACGAAAAGTACATAACATGCAAAATGACTCAGTTATGCAACATGGCTTTTTATTTTTATTTTTTAAACTTGCTGTTATGTGACGTTTACTAAAAATTCGTATCAGAGTAAGTCTGGCAAATGTAGGACCAGAAACTGATTTGTGTATTGGATCAGCACATGCATAATTATCAGTACATATTGTTTTCAATTTGCTTTGAAGACTCTTCTATGAATAACTTAAGATATTTATGGTTTTGCCTAAAATCCAGAAAAAAATACCTTGACTATTTCTGGGAACTGCTTCATCCTCCTTCCACAAGGTGTGTAGTACCAGGTTTCACCCTTCATGCGGTTCTCTGTTTTCTTCACCCGAATCTCCCTCTTCCAACTACAGATGAGAGTTCATAATTACAACAGGAGCATGGCAAACAAATTATAAGCAGACAAAAATATTGAACTCTGCTGACACTTTTTTTGGCTATGAAATGTGAAAACAGATGTCTAACTATTTAGCCAACAGTGATTTTTGCCTGAAGTGTAAAGCATGGGATTGCTTTATGGCAAACAAATGATGGAATTTTACAACAATAAAAAAGTCCAAATTACCCGTGCTGCATAGGGAACTGAACCTGCTCCTCAGTGGCCACTCTCCTCTGTCTGTTGGATTCACCTGTTAACAATTCACACACGCATGCTCAGCATTACTTTTAAACCAAGATATCAAGAGAGTGCCATCATATGATGTGGAGCAGCCTTTTACAAAGAACAATTAACCCTATTAACCATTACCTGCAGTAGAGCTGTCATCATCATTCTCATCAACATCATCAACAGCTGTATCAGCATCTTGTTTGGGTGTTTTTGCCACATTTCCCCCTTGGTCTTGTTTCTTGGCCCTTTTCGCCTTCTTGGGTTTCTCGCCTGCTGTAGCTGAGGCATTGGCCAGAACAGCCTCAATTGTGGCTGTGATGGGATCATCCTCTTCCGGGGAAGGCCCAGCCTCTCCACCTACACCTGTTGTTTCTTTAACATCCAGCTTAAGAGACTTCTTCCTCTTTCTGCCCTTGGCTACTGGGGCTACAGTGCCTTCCTCTTCCCCGGTCTTCATCTTCTCCACTTTAGGGGTTCGACCCCGAGGCTTCCGCTGTGTCCCCTCAGGAGCTTAAAATAAAAGGGGTGAAAAGGTTTTAAACAAAAAATGGTAATAACATTTTCATCATCATTTACATCTACTGCACTAAAAAAAACAGAAGGCCAAAAATAATTAGGATTTTTTTGTAAGATACCCAATTAAGTAAACTAAAACAAAAAAAATAAAAAAATAAAAAAAACAACAACAGAAGGTTGACTGCCCATGATATAGAACAATAAGACTAAAAGCAATTACAAAACTGCAACAAATACTTAGTCTAGAAATGCTTTGCATCAAAGCTAGTTAAAAAAAAAAAAAGCATTCTGTGTGTATGGAACTTACAACAAAGATATTTTTAATGCTAGCAAAATTAGCACTGTAACATTTGGTTGAAGTCAGAGTGTTGATTACCTTGGGTTTTAATCCACATTGCTTTTGGAGCTCGAGGTTTGCGTTGTTTCCCTGGGGTTTTCAGATGTCCTCCAGCAGCTGGGACAATCGGATCAGTAACTGGTTGGAGTGGGTGCACAGCAGGACTCTCAGCTGGCGTACTGAAGGCGATGAAGTTCTCATCTCTCATCTTGAAACTCGGGGGAGTCATTGTCTCATCAACAGTGGTCTTGATGCTAATGCGTCCAGCTGAGTCTGGAGTATCGTGTCCTTTGGGCCCCCACTCTGCTTCAGGTCCTGAGATGAAACATTAAATTGGGTTGCGAGAATTCAAACATAATGGAAACAACATAAAAAAAGTCGAGTTATCTGTATTGAAAGTGAATCTATGACAACAGTGATGATGGAAACAAGATCTAAATAACAATTTTAGCTTTTTTTTTTAATGGGCATTAAGAGACATTTATTTCCATAATTATGAACTTCAAGAATGTACCTTTGGACATGACACTTGAGTCCAGAGAAGGCTCTTCCATCTGAGAGGTGATGTTCTGAGAAGACTCTCGCAAGGATTCTCCTGTTATCTGACAGCTGTCCTTGGTCTCTTCTGCTTCAGACACTTCCCCCTCCCTGGTGGAGTCCAACGTGTCATCTCTGGAGTCCTCCGTAAAACAGCTGCTATCTCTAGTGGTGTCAAATGCAGTGGAGGGTTCCTCTTCTCCATGGGAAGTGCTGTCAAACTGAGAAGTGTCCTTTCTCAGGTGAAAGTTGCTGTCAAAGTGAGTGGACTCATCTACACATGAGCTATCATCATCTAGAAGAGAGCTCTTTTCAAAGACAGAGCTGACATTGACTTGAGAGGAGGTGTCAAATGTTGAACTGCCTTCAAAGTGAGAAGCTGTATCTGTTGAGGCATCAAAACTTTCTTTCTTGGTCAGATGTTCTCCTGTTGTGCTGTGGAGATGCGAAGACGTTTTGAGTGGGGTCTGCTTCACTGGCTCTGGCTCACAGGCACTGCTTTGCCTGTGGTGCTGTTCCGAAACCGTCTGTTTATTCATGGGCTTTTGATCAGGAGCAACTGCGGTCTGCAAGGGTTTCCCAGGAAGATCATTTAGGGATTCAGGTTGACAAATTACAGATTTAGTAGCCTCTGTAGCTTCCATACTCTGTGATGTCCTTATTGTAGCTGAATCAGGCTGAGGGGGGGGTTCCTCTGGTTTTCCATTTCTTTTGTAAGCCATTGCTTTGCTATCATTGCTATGATGGTGCTCTGGCTTGGGAGAAGATTGCTTCAGCTCATGAGGAGGAGTGGTGTTCGAAGGATGTTGCTCAGAGTCAGAACTTTGGACCACTCCAGAAGACGTACCCATTGTAGAGGGCACAGAAACCAAGGCAGGAGGGGTGGACACGGGTGCAGTCCTGGAGGCTTGAGTGGTTAGAAGAGGTAGGGTAGACAGAGGTCGGACTGTAAGACTTTCATGGGTTCCTGGGGAGGGTGAGTTCATCACTCCTGGTGGTGATGATGCTGCGGAAACACCAAAGTCAGTAGCTGCAGGAGTGTATGTTGGACCCTGGGTTGGTGTGGCTGCTGGGTCACAAGGTTTAACACCAACTGAAGGAGTTTTTGACACAAATGTGGGAGATGCAGATGTTGATAAACAGGAGCCAGGTGGTGTTGAGGTTGAAGATCTTGATGCTGACATTAGAGGTGGAGCCACAGCTGTGGATGAGGAGTTTGCAACCACCCTTGAAGCAGCATTAGGCATTAATTTTGGGGGTCCAGGCTTTTCATGCTGAGCTCCAGATGTAGACACATGAACCATCTGTTGAAGAGATGAGATGGGTGAAGTTGTAGGAGGTCCAGAATCTGTAGGAGTCAGTGAAGACTTAATTTGATGAGCCACAGGGTCAGATGAAGGAGAAGGGACTGAAGAAACTGCTGTAGGTCTTGACAGGCTATCAGCAGAAGCAAGAGGTTTACACAACTTTTGAGATGGCACAGGCTGGGTGGAGGAAGAGGACCCCACTGACAGATTCTTGGACGCAGGAGGGGAAGTCTCAGTGTCAGAAGTGGGAGGCCTGTGGCCTTGCTTCATTAGAGTAGGTGAGGAAAGCATAGGAGCAGCAACTGGAGATGGGGCAGAGAGCACAGTGGGGGGTGCTGAAATTTGTTTTGGAGTAGATTCTACATCATTGGATGATACCATGGGAGGCCCAGGGGCAGACATAGGACTATCAGAGTCAGCAGGAGCTGAAGTGACCAGAGGAGATGTTGGTTCCTTGGACACAGACTGGGGAGGTGTATTAACGGCTGTCTCTCTGACTGCAGAAGCCATTTCTGGACGCTGAGCTGCTGACTGTTCAGAATGCGGACGATAATCAAGTACCACATTAGTTGCACTTTTGGGTAGCCTTTGGCCAACAGGTGCCCTTTCCATGCCATTATAGCTTGAGTCTACTTCCTTGGTTGCTTCTCTCGTATGCCCTGAAAGAGAAAATAAAACCAAAAAAGTCAAAACAATAAGCCTGTCCAGTATTTTTAGATGATGAATTCACAATGAATGTGCTAAGTATTGAAGCATGTGATGAGCAGTGTTTTTCATTATCAAACAGTGCCACCTGCTGGTTGAATCTTGCTACTATTACACAGCTAACCACAACCAGTTCGAGAGGCCAGATATAAGATATTAATGTGCAATAAATAAGGTCTGAAATGTAACATTATTTAATTTGCTTACAACTCTCTCAGAACATAATTTGTTTATACATACTGTGAGGAAAAAGTAAAAAATTCAAACTGTTTATTTTATGTTTTTCCAGTCAGTACTGGATAATTCAACAATATCAATTTCGGTTACATGTAAGATTAAAAAGATACATACATTTTTCACATTTGAGAAGCCTGAACCAGAAATGTTTGGCATTTCTGCTTAAAAGAAGACCATTATTTTAATCCAATACTGAACAATGCTATTCTATACAGATGCCATAGAAAACGAATGCCTCCAGGCAGTACCGTAATTTAACATTGTAAGCAGCTGGGTTTGCTAGGCCCAGTATATGCAAAGAGGAAGAAGACCATATGACTTCACAAGTATCAGTCAACGGTTGACATTAAAGAAGGAAATGCAAAGTAGAGAAGCTCAAATTATGAGGAAATAAAAGATGGATACCAGTAGCATCTAGTTACAGCACAAACTTACAGCAATTATTTTTTTTATGGAAACTAGACAAGCAAAAATGTCTGATGAAATAAAAGGAGTCAAAACATTTAACAAATATATCTGGAAGGATAAGGTGTAAAGTGTTCACCTTGCATGACAGTGGATATTCCAGCATTGCTAGAATGGGGGCTACGTTCCCTGCTGTGACCCTTGGGTGATCCACTATCTTGCACCGCTGATGGTGATATCATTGGTGTTGAGGACATACCAACAGGGAGAGGGCTGCCAGTTCCTCCTCTACCTAAACCGTGGTGCTGTGGGCTGCCACGTGGGGGCGTAAAATTCTGGGCAGCTGGGGCCATCATCTGAGCCTGGCCTTGTGGCTGGGACTGCTGGGATGGTTGCTGCTGGGCAGATGGCAGGGAAGGGTGTTGGGGTTGATGCTGGTAGTAGGGCATCCCATTAGGCATCAAGCCATAATGCTGCGGTTGCTGGTGCTGCTGGTGGTGGTGATGTGGGTGACGATGGGAGTGGAGGTGCTGCTGTGACGGTTGATGTGGGGTCGGCTGTAAGGACTGCTGCTGGTGATGTTGTGATGTTGTAATTCCAGGATGTGCCTGACTCTGGTAGGTCCCATACATACTGTGGGAATTATAATTCATCTGCTGTGGGCCAGGGTTATTCCTGTTCCAGTACTGACTCCCAGTAAGAGGCATATTTGGAGGGCCTGCCACAGGAGGCTGATGGGCACTCTCAATACCCCCATTCAGCTGGTACTGTCCATGACCCTGGAAGTGGTGCTGTGACTGAGGCTGCACCATCCCAGGTGCAGGCTGCTTTTGGTGCATCCCGTGCCCAGGAGATGTGCCCATGGCTGGACCATACTGAGGGTGCCCTCCCCACAAGTAGTCATAGCCCATGCTGCTCTGGTGGTGGTTGCTCATGTGTGGGTAGGGAGCTGTTGGTGGGTGGGAACCAGGCACACCGGACCCGAGTACAGTAGTGACGCCATTCACATTCATTTCGCCATTCATATCTGTTACATACAAAACAGAAGGTTAAGTTCTGTAAAGTAAATGGCACAGAAAATTCAGGTAAAAGCTAATGCTATTTATATTCTCATACAGGGCAAGAACCTGAAAATACTCACTCTTCCCCTGCTGAGAAAAACTCATGGAGGACCCGTTAGTATAAAGAGAATCCCCTGAGGAGAGTTTCAGTCCTGAGTTTGCTGAGGAGTGGGTGCCATAGTTGAAATGATTATTAGACTCCATCTAAAAAAATGCAGAAAAAAAACAGACACAGATTTAAACTCCCATTTACACTTTTACGCAAATACTCATTCAGAAAATGTACAAAAGCGGAGGCAATGCCTTAACTAGCTTAAGATACATGCGCATGGTATGCATCACTAAATGAATCACAAATATATTTTTTTTAATGAATTTCCATGCAGCTGGAGAAGTCGCTACGTAATGTGTACGACATTTCTAAATCCAAAATTATTTTGGCAACTGCAGCTTTGTGACAGCACCATTTCGCTCCAACAACAACAACCGTCAAAATGTCGCAGCCAGAAACAGCAGATGCCAGGCCCTAGCGAGCTGTAATGGACAACCCGGAATATTCAGATACGAGCTCATCACTGCCGCTGATGAGGCGCCGCTAATGTGAGCACATCCTCCTCAATCTACCATGATAAATGTACGGCCCGGGCAAGGCATAGCCACACAAGCGGTATCCAAGAACCGGTGGCCTCGTCTAAGTAACAATGAAGGGATTAGCGATCACATTTTACAGTCACTCCGAGGCCTGAAGCACTGTTACCACACAACTCGGTGTTCAACAGCCCCATATCCTCGTAACACAAAAGTATCCCTCTATGAATACTTGATTTCCTAATTTAACAAGGCCGTTGCAAAAGCAGGCGCCGCGTTAGCTAAGTCGCGCTAGCTGCTTTCTCAAACGAACAATTCACTTTAAAGCACTGCTAGTCAGTTGGGCTAACACTTACACTGTAAACATAAGATGCGAGTTAAACTCAACAAAAAGGTTAGACATGCCGTTCACTTTACCGTAAAACATCGGTGAAAAGTATTCCTCGCTCCAGTTCCAAGGTTATTTAGCTAAATCATCACAATAGAGCCTAGCTAACACACGCTAGCTATTAGAGCTAACTGATAGCATCATCAACCGTCACACAGAGTCAGTCAAGCTGCGATGTTAGCTAATAGCCAGGTAGAAGGTACCGCAGCCACGCTGGTGTGGATCCATGGTGCCCATCAGCGACAGAGAGCCCCGCGGATAAAAATAAATATCAACCGGTATGCTGATAACGACTAACGTTAACTCACTCGGACTCGCCTGTTAACAGATGGGAGGCGTGCTCCCTTTTGTTCACGGGCTAACGTTAGCTAGCATCCAGATGAAGTTACATTGTTTACGCTGCACGCACACAGACAATTTTTTTGCAGAGCATCATCCTCCCACACCACCACCATCATCAAAAGTTTAGCTGATATTTTAGTTAAAGCTGCCCAACCTTTCAGTCCTTGGATTACGAAGGCGTAGATGCCCCCAAACCTTCGTCTAAACGGATATGCGGGTGAAGATGGCACAGCTGGTAAATAATAAACAACTATTCCCTAACCTTTGGGTTTTAAATTAGCAAACATGGCTGGTGTGGTCCAGTGCAGCCATGATCACAGAACAGAGCGAACAGTAGCAGCGTAAACGGCCCAACAGCAATCACACACACATCCGGTCACAGCGCATCACCAAACTTCACAACAAAATACACATTATTATTATTATTATTATTATTATTATTATTATTATTATTATTATTATTATTATTATTATTATTATTATTGATAGTGGTCTTAAGGATTTGGTTGTGAAGTTTCGTGAAACTAAATAATAATTATAATAATAATATACAGATCATATATTTGAACAATAAAGCGAACTTAAAAAGAATGGGCGCCGTCCATGTTTATTTAACTTATTAATGATCTATTGATATGTCAGGAGAACTTCAGTATGGTATGTGTTTATGTTCGTAATTTACAGTTATATATTCATATGCATATGTAGCAATACGTATCCAAATTAAAGGTTGAATCTGAAATATGTATTTTACTATGCTTATAGATATTTATAGAGGCATGCGTAAATAACTGTAAAATAAATGTAGTGGAGTTGACGATGTTATCTAAAACTCATGTTTATTGTGCTTTTTATACATTATGCAATCATACGTAACTGAATATATCTGTAAAGTTTCCTTGTAGATCTTAGAACTGTAATCAAATACTTGAGTAGATGTACTTTTCACCTCTGTCAAACACTAACGGGGATTTCCAGTGATAATCTAGACAAGTTATCCTTTTCTTCTCTTTTTACAAAATTTATACAAAAAATCTACGCTTTTATTTTAATGTACTTCTGGATGAGAACAGGAAACAAGTGTTGCAAATACAGTCACCTTCTCGGAAATGGTAGTGAAGAAATCAGGCCTGTAGAGGAAGTATGCTAATATTCTGGGCCGAGGAGCCTGCAGGTTCCTGGGTCCTAGCACCGCAGGTGGAATGAAAGTAACACACACATTGTACTCGAGTAGAATTACTGTACGATAGGTATTACATCATTACATCAGTTATATACACCAAGGTTATACAGTTTGGACATATATAAGAGGAGTAATGCATCTCATGAACAAGATAGTGATACCATCTAAAATTGGCTATTCGTAAAAACATTTTTTTTTTTTAAATATTACAAGATAAAAAGGTTCAGAGTTTAAGGGCATTACAGCATGGCAGTAGGCTGCTGTATTTGCCTTTCAATAATCAAAATATTACCATGAAATATACTTCAGTGAAATTTTTTTTTATCCACTTTTGGAGGTTCTCTCAAAAATGGGTTAAAGTTCAGAGTAAACAAGAGTACATTTAAAAACAGATTTGTCATTAAAATGACAAGCATTATGTACCATTTTTTTCCCTTAAGTGCATAATAAAAAAAATAGTAATAAAATCTAAAGTTAGACATCTTATCAAAACAGCATCGTGAGACAATAGTTTGTGGTACAGAAATTACCCATTTTCTCATATACATTCTGCAAATTAACGCCAACAAATAGAACAAGATTAAAATTATTTGCTCCCACAATTCCCCCAAATAATGTACTCAAATTATCAATTTAAAAGAAAAAAAGAGAACCCAAGTAGAACATAATTTAA
>JAOWBC010001714.1:18919778-18930807 GCA_028566105.1 Hypoplectrus providencianus
CCACAATTCCCCCAAATAATGTACTCAAATTATCAATTTAAAAGAAAAAAAGAGAACCCAAGTAGAACATAATTTAAGAAAAATAAAAAGCCATTTAAATGAGTCTTAAACAGTTTATTAGAAAGATGTAGACAATAAAAAAAGAATTTTCACTGTAATCCAACATTGTCTCCCCTTACATTTTATTGACAGTGCAAATATAATTTGGTCATTACACGTCGCCGCATCGTTCCGACACACCCTCGCCATGAAGGGAGGATCACTTTAGAATGAATAAACGGAAAGAATCTGGAGAATAGCAACAAACCACATAATGATGCTGAGGCCCATCCAAGCTTCAAGCTTCGATATCAGTTGCACAACATCTGACCTTGCTTCTGCAGTCTAACATGAGTGTGCATGGGGTATGGAGAGAGGAACTGTTAAGTTACTACATAATCCATTACAATTACCAAAGTATGTGATAAACTGGGAAGATGCAATTATTTCAGAATATTCCAATTTCATAAACATTAAACAAGAAGTTAAGGGGAACATGTAAGCCGGAAGGGTAAGCCACAGAAACAAAAACTGGCTTCCTGGATATCTAATTCACGGGACATGAAGGCTTTAGAGGAACCCAATCAATATATTCATCTAATTCTTATGATGTATATAACTAGTGTCTTTTTTTCCTTTTTAAATCAAAAGATAACTACACTGGTCAACTTACTTAAAACCACAACATTAGGAATGGGTGGGTCTAATAATTTTAAACCACAATTTATTTGAAAACGAATTGCAAATCCGATAACACGTATTGCTCAGTTGAGGACAACTATACAGCTTTTCCAACAAATAATGTGTGCTTACTTGTAATATTTAACAGTAAAACAAGATACCCAAAGGTGCAGTACAGCAAATGGAAGTGGAGATAGCTGCTCTGTACAATACCATGCATATCAACCTTCAGTGTACTGATTGGTCAAGAGTTTGGAGCTGAGGCTATGGATTTAAATATGGCTACTGACTCATATGTACAGTTGTTTGTCGCTGCCTTCAATTTCAAGATATACATTTGTTTTGATTCCTCTTGCCCTCTCTTCTTCCATTTTCTTTCCAGAGTCTTGAGGTCTTTTATTCCAAATCTGGCATTTCTGAAAGTAAAATGAGGAAGAAACAACATTATAACACATCTTAAGAAACCCATCAAGAATTGGTAGTTATATACAGAACTGAAAGTCAACTACATTCTTTTTCCATATAATGATAAAAATAATTATTAATATTAATAGTATTTTTTTCTTAATTAAAATAAGCTTTCTTCTATAAATATATATTTTATTGTTGTGCATGTGTGGCAAAAGGGAGAGGAGACAATATTTGTAGTGAAAATTTTGTTTTTGAAGGATTTGATGCAAACAAGTATGGACTGAAGCAGATTTTTCCTTATATAAAGATATGTTTGTGAGTTGAATTTGGGGAATTATTATATCTTTTCTTTTTCTGCACTTTGGGGGTTTACAACTGCTATTAGAAATGTTTTGACCACATGTGGGAAACAATCCCACATAGCCGTCCTTTAAATCTAATCTACAAATAGTCCAATACCAATGTGTTAGACAAGTTGTTACCTTATCTGCAGCTGTGTAGAAATATAAGTTTTAACAGAATGTTTTAAATGTCAGTTCATAATTCTTATGTCCATATTATAAGTGCAGATTTGAGCACGTCTAATAATTTTAAACCGCAACTTCAATGTAGTTTGTGTTGTTATAAAAGTCCATTAATACTTACTCTCATCATCACTATCTGCAGAATCATCCTAAAAACACAAAAACAGGAGAGAAAAGTTAAATGCTGAATGGTTCACCACAACAAAATAAATCTGAGTGATACTGATTCACATCTGATTTGTTATTTTCTTCCTAAAAGAGAAAATGCCAAGCAGTGAAGTAATGGCGGAAAAAAATTCTTACATCATCTGCACCGTCTAGATCAGGCAGGTCCTCTTCACCTCCCCCCATGCTGTTCATCATCTGAAACATTAGACCAAAATGATTACCTTTAACAACTATTAATTATCAAACAAATGCTGCGAGTGCAAAAGCCAATAATCTGATAAAATCAGAGACAAATTCAATTATAGAACCATAAGGCCAAATGTTCCTTAACAAATCGTAGATTGTAAGGATGCACCAGTCCCCCTTTCTTTCTACCAGTAGCAGTTACAGTATTGCAATCACTGCTTCGTCAAGAAGGGTTGGGTACCGATCTGTACCAAATGAGCTGAGGCTGATATGAGAAACTGATTCATTCCATATTTTGGTTTATGAGATCCTAACTGTGTTAAAGTAACTTGGCATATAGAAAGAAAGAGACCGCTTCCACCACAAGATTTGTTCTGTCAGAACAGTAAGACGATAGGAAGCTAACAGCAGTCTCAAATGAGGTTACAATTAACACCGATCCAGACAGCACAGAGCTGTCACACTATGTGCTGGGTTTGGCTAGGTATTGCTTCTTGGCAGAATTTAAGCCCTGAATGTTTCAAGTATAAACATGAAATACATTTTAGATGTAAGCCTGTATGCTCAAGAAATAACCAGTAACATGAGATGTAACAACAGTAACATCTCATCTCAGTGCTGACATAACGGCCAGCACTGAGATACTCAAGTTATTCAGGTCTGAATGTGCCAGGCTGGAGGAGCAGCATTAAATTACTTTTTTTTTTGTTATCACACAGGGAAAAAAAAAGTAGCTACCTGACTTTACTAGTTGTAATATAAATAGTACGCAAGGCTAAAATCGACCACTAATTCAACCCAGGGAGTCATTTTTTCTTCTTTTTATTTTCACTATCAGCATTTGTGGGAGGAGGTTGTCTTCATTAAATAGCAACAGGGGAAAGAGAGAAAATTATGGGAGAGAAAGCTAGGGATTGACATGCATGGTTCACAATTGAAGATAAACCTGGGATGCTGCCATTATTTTTTTCAACTTAAAATGTATACATAACTGGTATTTTATACCAAATGGGAAACATTCAGTTGCTACTGAAAAGTAAAAAATCTAATTGGCACTCATCAGGTAAGAATTATTAAAAAAAGATCGAAAGAGGAAAGGGGAAAGAAAATGACAATATATGGTTGTATAAAAAGAATTAAAAAGAGCAAATGGAGAAATAATTATGAAAATGCATCTTTATAAATTGAAATAATAATGCTACATAAAATTTTCTTCTCCCCCCCCCTTCTTTTTAGATTTCACGTCAGGCCTTGGCCAAATGCCATGTGCCAGTTTTTTTGGGTGTGTCTGTTTGACTGATTGATTTTATAATAAGCTGATGCAATAATTTATAGAAAGCTCTGAAACTTCAAGGCTATGATGAATTACTGCATCCCTACTTACATCTGAGAACTGGTCGTATTGGCCCATCTCCTCATCGGAGTCGTCATCCCAGTCCTTCCAGTTGTTGAAGTCGACACTGAGCCAACTCAGCTGCGAAAAAAACACAAAATAGTGATTTTTAATTTATGATATTCTATTGTGCAAAAATCAAGCATCTTGTACTGCTAACTGAAAGTATTTCATATTTATAAGACACAACGTCCCTGTCATTTAATGACTGTGTCCATCTCTGTTTAACCCACCTTAGTCCTATCTTTCGTTAGCCTCAGCCACTGCTTCCCTGGCTGGGCTTTTCTTAAATAGCACAACACTGAGCGATCGGTGCGTTTATGTTTAGATTCCTGCATTGAGGTCAGAATAGAATAAAGAAAAAAATATATGTGGTCAGTTTCACTTGATATTGAGTACAATACAATGTGCAATACATGTTTAATTTTCCTATTCAATATTAATCAAAGCAACAATTCAGTGTAGCTTACATTTTCATCGATGGCTTCAAAAAGTTCTATTTCATTCTCATGTTTGACGTTGTCAGTTCCTCCAATACAACTGTAGAGAAAAAAAATGACACTTAATTATGACAACAAGTTACCCATCCTAGACAGTATGAGTAGAATGAACAATACATTTTACAGGAAAAACATCCTTATATTCAACCTGACAGGACATGACACAAACATACCTGAAAGTGCACTTTGTTTTATCAAAACTGATTTTTACATCTTTGCTGTCCGCTACACAGAACTCTATAAAAACGGAGTCCCTCCTATCGTACCACTTGGCAGTTGCTGGATGCCTGTGAAGAATTTGAAGACATAATAACATGTAAACAGCCAATTACAGAATTCAGGGCATAAAGTATTTATGCAACTGAGAGCCCACTTGTAATTCACTATACCCATTTGTCATACATTGATTTTTAGAAAACGTCTGGTTAGGATCTGCCCATACACAAAAACAATGAAAATGCCTTTTGATTGTTAATTGTTGTATAGCTTTACAGCCCATCGAACCGACAAATTGCATAAAAAATACATAATACAGGTCAGTAGTGCTGGTGACAGGTGGCCAAGTCTACAAGCATCAAAAGGGTTCTGTATCAGGTTGCAACGCAGCATCCAGTTACATAGTGAGCTCCCGTATCAAGAAGCCTCAAAGGTGAAACATCTGTGCACGTTGTGGTTTAAAAAAAAAAAAAAAAAAAAAAAAAAAAAGTCAAATTAGCAAGATGTACCCCATTATAGAGGTACAAATGCATAAATGAGAAATATTCAGTCCTGTACAAATCAGTGTTTGCTGTGATCGTTAATCATTTACGAGTTCTGTTAATAGATACATTATAATATTCTTTCATATGAACTGCAGGAATTGTAGGTCTTCTGCACATTTACAGACACAATATCACTCATGGCATTAAACTGTTGGACTCGTTAGCCAAATCCTCTTACACATTAACTTGGACCAACCAAAGGAAGCTAGCTTTAAATACAGAGATGTTGATTAAACGTTGCTCACTCCCCTCACACTTTTACAATCAAGCCGCTGTCCTTTCAGGCGATTAGCTTTGAATTTAAAACGTAAATTGAGACTGTTAAAATAGAATTGATGCTAATCTAACGAGAGCCTCTTAAACGGAGTCGTTCATTGAGCACCCTGCTAGCCATGCTAACGAAGCTGACATTAGCCATTACATTAGTTTAACCATGCGGTGCGCCTGGCCCATGCTACATGCAAAAACTGACGTTTTTTTAGCTACCGGGACTACTATAATAACAATAATACACAGGATGACTGTACTTTTCCCACTGGCTTCAGGCTATGTAACGACTTAGCTCACAGTTCATTGAGGTAAGGCCAACCTCCCGCCTTTGCGAAAGCATGTTGTCAGGAGGCTAACGTTAGCTACCTAGCTAGCTGAGCAGGTTTTACTATCGCACTTTCCCTACGTTGTTCCCTCATTTTAACTCTCCACAACTTACATATCTCGGCGTGAAGTGAGCTTCTTTCTCGTATATTAAATGGTGTCGTGAAAATAAAAATTGCAATGCCTGCAAAAACAAGGAATACTGCCTACAAATAAGCAGAGCAAACGCCTCTAGCCTGTGGACTCTACCCCGGATCTTCTTGCGTATCCGCGGATGAGAATGTCAGTACTGACGCAACTGCAGCGTACTAGACGTTTCTAGAGGTTTCAGCCACAGCTGCGGGTGATGTGAAAGAGGCAGCGTATAATCTGATGTGGAAAACATTTAATGCGATTTGCTATGGTTTCTGTACCACCCAGTATGGTAGCTTCAAATAACCTGAATCATGACAGAACAATTTAGAGAGGAAGCTGAAAGGGTTTCAGGATATAATAGTATAGAAAATCTTTATTGTGATTGCATGCTATTACACAAGGAAATTTGTACCTTGGAGATAGAGTAGTTAAAAAACAACAACAAAGGGTGCAGTTGATACAAAATACGTTACTAAAGGCAGTAATCAGTAATAATAATAATAATAATAATAATAATAATAATAATAATAATAATAATAAAAACAGTAATTAAAAATGAAATGTGTAAGACACACAGATTCAATTCAATGCAGCGCTATATTCAAGATTATAGGCCCTATAATAGACCTAATATGAAAACTCGGTAATGTATGTTTAATTAATAAAAATAATAAAATAAACATTAAAGAATAACACCATGGGTATATGTAAAAATAGCAGCGGGGGTAACTTTTGTAGCAACAACAGTCTGTATAATCTATGACAGTAATTTTCAAAGTGGGTCTCAGCAAACTGGAGAGAAACTTATGAAACTTATATTGTTTTATGTACTCTTTGATTTGTTCTTCTTCATGATCATGATGATTTTCACTAATTTGCCCACATCATTGCCATAAACAGAGCCCAATACTACAATGAAACCTCCATAATGTTTCACTGTGGGTGCAATACATCTGCCATCAAAATGTTCTTCAGCTGTTCCACGGACATAAACACAATGATTCTGAACAAAGATTTCTAACATGTTCTTGTTCATACAGAATAACTTCTTCCAGTCCTCAACACGTCCAGTGTTTGTGCTCCCTGGCAGGCGTTTCTGGATGTTTGCTGGCCTCATTAATGGCTTCTCAGCAGCTATTCTTCCTTTTAGCCTTGTTCCATCAATTGTCTGCCTATGGTCACTCTGGAGACTTTCTCACACTCTGATCCAGAAGCATTCATTTCTGCCTGAAGATGAGCATTGGCCTTCCTTCCGTCTTGAGTACTCAAAATCTTATGGTGTGTGAAATCTGCATCAGTTAACTTTCGTGGCATATTTTTTATGTACCGGTGTCAGTAACTGACTCCAAAGCATACTTGACCACACTGTATAACACTTTAGGTCTTTGCCTATATTTCTCTCAGACCATCCAGCATCATAAAGTAAATAGCACATCAGAATCTGAAATCATTAATCGAACCCTGGAGATTAATTTGTTTTTCCTTTGACAGGCAGACAGACAGAGATAATATTTTAATACATGTGTAATATTTCTTGAATAAATTTCTTTTTTGCTGTTTTTTCTACATATCTGAGACTGTAGATGTAAAACAAATAGGCTGTCAATTTTGCCTCATTAATGCTATTTATGCCAGCTTCTCCATTTTTTATTTTATTTTCAAAGTTACTTCACCATTCATATATTTAAAACCAAGGAGCAAATTTGTAAAAAAAAAAAGGTTCTGTCCAAATGCGGGCAAGGTCAGATTACACCTCCAAAGATGCCTCAGAGTGAGGTTGAGGCATTCAGCAGCTCCCTGCACACCAACAAAGGTGTTTCTAGATTTGGCAGGAAGTACATGCTTGAGTTTGATCAAGTCATTAAACAACAAAGGTACACACAAAGAGGCAACCGGCCTTAATAAGTTGAATTACCTGTATGGCTGCAGCATTACCGGTGGGAGTGTCTTCTGCAGGTCTGGAATGAGCTTTGACAAACCTGAGAGAATAATTTTATTGCCATCATTACAATATCTCAGTTACAAACCTGTAGGGTTGGGAGGTCAAAAGCTGATCGAGGGTATCTTTATCCATCAATTGTGTAATTTTTTGTGTAGTCTCTCACTTAATGACTCAGCATTAGACGATGCAATACAAAATCCAGTATTATTTACCTCTTGCCTGCTTACAATGCAAATAGCATTTTGCCTGTCCAGGCCCATCCCATTAATTTGGAAAGTGGACATGGAAAAGTGCGACTCCACTGGCAGCATTGTGTAGGTGTCACTCAAAAAAAAAGCTGTAGTTTGGGCTTTGTCACATTTCAGTTTTCACTTAAAGCAACTCAATCCTTAAATAAAACATGCATAATCTTATGTATTAAATATAAAAGTTAACACCTATTTACTATTTTATGTTCAATTTCATTGTATCCATTTATATATCCATCCCCATTTGTTTGCAATTCAAATGTATTAATTTTAACAAAGTAAAATACTATTTTAAAATGTACTCAAAAAATATTTTTAAATATAGATTCTCACATTTTCAGTTATAAAAAGAGGTATGAACAATATTTACAATGACTTTGTATGTAATAGCTGCCAATACATTTTGGATGAGAAAAAAAAGACTTGATTTGAAACAATTATATATTCAAAATCATTAATTATCTCAAGACCCCACAGGTTCATCAAGTGTATTCTAATAAAGCAGACTTAAAGATGTGACCTACAGATTGCTACACATACAACCCTAGGTGAAAGCATGTTATTCACATTTACCTAATGAAGAGTTTGTTTATGTTCAAGTTTGACTCAATGACAATCTTATCTAATTTGGTGGTTCAGTATTAAAACAGTCACAGGCTGTGACTGTTTAGCGTGAGTCTACCTCTCTGTGACACCTACATATGAATATGACAATAGAAAATAGATAAGAAAGAAATGCCCCCACAAACACACTTCTCAAAGAACCAAAACATGAAAATTTAATTTCATCAAGCCACAACTTTATTTCCATCTTGGGTATAAATTGTATAAATGAGCTTAAATCAGCAACCTTTCTTCAACCCTTAATTGCCAGGGTCCCAATTACATTGTCAACTCCTGCAAAAAAGGAAAAAAAAAAAAAAAAGCAAGTTAATACATGTGTTAATGAGTTTTCACTGACGATTTAATTAATTTCTCTTCTCAGGACAGAAATGGTGGCTTCAGTATACTCAGAAGAACGAAAGTCACTGTATTAATCATCACTGAAGAGTTCTACAGACATTTATCTATGAACCATCTGCAAGCAATTTATAAAGCCAGTTTTTTATAATCTTACCATAATAGCATTGACAATGTCGTTGTTGTTGTTTTTCAGAGCGCGTACAGCCTTCGCCCGCGACACGTTGGCTTGTGACATGACGAGTTCAATGTCCTTAACTTCAACTCCAGTCTCATCCACCTTTAAAAACAATAAGGACAATGATTTGTTGCATTTGATATATTTAAAACAAAATGTGCACATTATGTTTCCATGACTCAGCATCTTACCTCTTCTTCTTCGCTCTCCTCCTGTACTGTTGGCGTCTGTGTGTTTTCCTGGATGTTTGATACAGCTTCTCCCTGTACCTTGAATTTTTCTGCGGCAGCCAGCTGGGCTTGCTGGGAAAGATCTTCAATCTACAGAACAAAAAATAGAATGAGTTATAACATTTGGCAATGACCCTGATAATCACAAGACTTGAACAAAGTAGTGATTACTGGTAACTACATACCTTAGCTTCACCGAAGACGATGTATGTGTCTGATGCAGGGCTCTTGTAGACGTCTGGTTTGGTAATGACAAACAAGATGTTCTTTGACTTGCGAATGGTGACTCTGGTGACTCCTGTTACCTGCCTGAGACCAAGCTTTGACATTGCCTGCAAAATAATACAAGTGATTTTACAAACATGGCCAATTTTAATTGCCACAAAGAATGCAGTAAAATGCGAGACGATTACCTTTCGTGCTTTTTTTTCACTGCGGCTCTGTTTGGCTTTGCTGACAGGTTCCTCATCTATTTCAGCAGCTGCTGCAAGCTGTCAGAGATGATATTCATCCACATTATGTTAAATAGATTATCGACTGGGAATTTGATGTAATGCAGATCACTGTTTTAACACTTCCTCTTCTCAGGACAGAAATGCTGGCTTCAGGAAGCTCAGAAGAACGAAAGTCACTGTATTAATCATCACTGAAGAGTAAAGGGCCAACATTCATTTGAAGTGTTTAACAGAGTCACTATGTTATTTTTGCTTTTGGTTTAAGTCAACGGTGGATATCCTATTGAAGATCTGAGTGAAGTTTCACCTGAGCTTGCTGTGTCTGTGTCTGTGCTGAGTCCTGTTCCTCCAGCTCTGGGACTGAGTCATCGCTGTCTGACTCAGTACCGGATCCTAGAAAAAAAACAAAGTTTAGTAACAAGCCATTTTTTACATACATGTATACTTGTCATTCATTATAAAAAAAAATGTTGCATGAATCCTTTAAGATTAAAATGGGAAGGTTAATATTAGAGCTGGGCGATATATAAAACACATTTGTAACATACAAATGTGTTTTATATATATATATTTTTTTTCTTTTCCTATTTTTATGTCCAAAAACCAACAAACTATAGAGGCTCAGTTTTAAACTGTATACAAAAATAAGAATAACCATGTGCCAGTTTAAAGACTACTTATTGAATGATTGTAATATATGTTGTTAGAGGTAAGAAAAAACATTTAACTGGAGAGAATTTTTGGCCCATATCACCCAGCCCTAGGTAATAATTAAAAATACAGTATGTTTGGTACAAGGAGATAAATTACATGAACCCAACACTAAAAATTTCAAATAAACTTTGTTGTCCAAGCGTCACTTTAAATACAGCTAGGCAACCCACTGTGCTATAAAGTATATCGAAAAACGAAACTCCTATCCAATGCCATAGTCACAAGAAAAGACACTGAACATCTTCACTGACTAAAAACTGACCATCTATTAGAACTCATGATTGCACATGTGACACAGCAAAAAAATCAAAAATAAAGGCATAAACTATACAACAGAGGTAACCTCTTCAAATAAGCGCCTATATAGGTGGCATCTTAGAGGCAGACACACTTTTAAACGACGACATACATTTAACCTTGGCTTTATAAGAAAACCAACGCATGTAAGCAGTTCCCGAAAGCAGAGACAGATGGAAAAACAGATGGCACAAAGGGAGAGAAAGAAGGAAATACCCTTGTCGTTCTTGATCACAGGCTCCACTTTGACTGGTGCTTTAGCAGGTGTGGGAGCAGGTTTGGGTGATGAAATGGGCTCAGAAGGAGGTGTACTGATTACCACAGGTTTAACAGGGGCAGGTTTTGCAACTGCCTCAGCAAATGTGAGTTTATGGGGAGCTGGGGCAGGGACTTCAGGCTCAATGGGAGCCGGTTTTGAGGGAGCAGAAAGCTCAACAGCAGGTTTGGAAGGCTTGGCAACCTCAACCGGAGCCGTCTTTGCCTCCACCACTGGCTTAGGAGCCTCAGCGGGAGCCGCCTTTGCCTCCACCACTGGTTTAGGAGCCTCAGCGGGAGCCGCCTTTGCCTCCACCACTGGTTTAGGAGCCTCAGCGGGAGCCGCCTTTGCCTCCAC
>JAOWBC010001714.1:18930907-18941694 GCA_028566105.1 Hypoplectrus providencianus
GCGGGAGCCGCCTTTGCCTCCACCACTGGTTTAGGAGCCTCAGCGGGAGCCGCCTTTGCCTCCACCACAGGTTTAGGAGCCTCAGCGGGAGCCGCCTTTGCCTCCACCACTGGCTTAGGAGCCTCAGCGGGAGCCGCCTTTGCCTCCACCACTGGTTTAGGAACCTCAGTGGGAGCCGCCTTTGCCCCCACCACTGGCTTAGGAGCCTCGACGGGAGCCGGTTTGGCCTCAGCAACTGGCTTAACAGCCTCGACGGGAGCTGGTTTGGCCTCAGCAACTGGCTTAACAGCCTCAACGGGAGCTGGTTTGGCCTCAGCAACTGGCTTAACATCCTTAACAGGAGCTGGTTTGGCCTCAGCAACTGGCTTAACATCCTTAACAGGAGCTGGTTTGGCCTCAGCAACTGGCTTAACAGCCTCGACAGGAGCTGGTTTGGCCTCAGCAACTGGCTTAACAGCCTCGACAGGAGCTGGTTTGGCCTCAGCAACTGGCTTGACAGCCTCAGCAGGAGCTGCCTCCTTAAAAGCCTCAGTTTTGGCTGGAGCTGGTTTAGCAGCCTCAATGGGAGATGGTTTAGCAACCTCAACAGGGGGTATGGGTTCTGATTTTTTCATTGACCTCTCAGGTGGTATAAGTGGGGGGAGATCATCATCTGCAGCTGCAACAACTGGAGCAGGCTTTGATGAAGGCATCTTAAATTGACCTGATGTGGGAGGGCTAGAGGCAAGCGTGTCTGAAAATGAAACTGGAGCTGCTACAGCAGGCTTTGAGGTAACTTTAAAAGCAGCTGGGGCTGCAACAGGCTTTGCAGTAATTGTAGGTATATTTGCCTCAACTGGGGCAGGTTTTGCTTCAACTACAGTTTGCTTGGGGCTAGCCACTACTGGTTTTTCAATTGCTGGTGTGGCCTTGCACTCTTCTGGTGTCGGAGCAGGCACAAACACCTCTGCTTTCTTAGCTTTTCCTTGCTTGCCAGCCTTGACAACTTTTGGGGTAAAGCGGTGAGCCTGATCAGCAGAAGAGCTGCCAGGTGAGGTAGCAAGGGGAGAGGGCATGGGTGACCGTGGGGTATTGGAGGAAGTAGATTTTGGTGAAGTGGGAGAGGATGAAGAGGCAGACATTGAAGAGCGCTTTCTTCTGCCAGGGACAGCCTTCGGGGCAGAGGATCCCTGTGCACTTTTGGCATCTTTGCCTTTGGGATTTGCAGGGCCAGAAGCTGCCTGAGGTTTCACAGAGGAAGCTTGGGCGGGAGGTGTAGCTGAATAGAAAAATCACTCTTTATTTTTGAGACAGGAAAAGGGGAACTCTCACTCATGCGGGTTAAATGTCAAACCAAGACACAACCTCCTTGCTGTGGGTTAGAAAACAGCGCCTGTCTAACTTGTTCGATGCAAAATGCCACTCAAAATGCAAGTATGAACCACTTTCTTTCACACAGAAAGCCACATTCTATATTTAGTCAGGATGCACTTAAGATAAAAGGAAAATCATAATTGCAATGCATATCACATCATGATGAACATTGCAACATCAACAACAGCAAATACATGAACACACCCGCTATCTCAACCATTTCAACTATATTCAACAATATTTCCTCTAAAATATCTTAAAATCAATATCGTAAAAAAAAATATAAAAATAAAACTCGGCACTACAGATGCAGACACATTTATAGAATTTGAAGCCATGACCTTTCCTTACAAACGCTGCAACAGAGGACGCGAAAGAGAATAAAATTTTCATTTTTTGCTTTTGCCACTCAAATTTTTTTTGTTTAAAGACAAAAAATGTGAATTAAGGGCCAATAATTAGGCCAGGGGAGCGCCAGCTTTTCAGGATAAACCAACCTGACAGGTGGCACGTAGAAAGAGTGGGGCCATCATGTTTGGACGACTCCTTTGACTGAATGCTCTTGGAGAGAAGTGCAGCAGCTTCTTTTTTGTCAAGGTCTTCATTTTGAGTAGCTACATCAACATTCGCATTGCCAGGCAATACTTCTTGAGCTGCATCTAGATTGACATTCGTGCTCTCTTGTACCGCAGTCTTTGGGACCTCAGCTGCTGCCACATCTTCACCATTTGCACTCACATCTTCAGGAGCAGATTGTTTCGGTTCTTCAGGAGTTTCTTCCTCAACTGCACTGGGCTCTTCCTCAGGGGCCTTTGCTTCAACAGAAATCTGTTCGACCTCTTGGATTGCCGATTGTTCAGCAACAGCAATAGACTCCTGACCTTGTACCTCTGCAGTTGCTTCTCCAGGAGCAGGTTGCTCTTCTGATGAAACAATGGGAGTCTCGGCACAAGCCACAGACTCCTCAGGAGCTGGCACGTCAGCCGAAGCCCCTGCTGGGTCAGCCATCACCTCTTGCTGTGAGTCAGGTGTTGCCGCCAATCCAGTTTCCTCAGTTTGCTCGGTCATTTCTTGAGTTGCAGCTACACCGTTTGCTTGATCACCAGTGGTCTGAATGCTAGCTTCTTCAGGGGAGCCTATCTCCTGAGCAGGGACAGAGGCTTCTGGAGGATTCTCCAGTGGGATTGCTTTGCTTACAGGAACGGCCATCTCAGGAGGAGGAGCTAATTGGGAATTAAGGAATTAAGAAAAAGCAACAGGAGAACAGGGGGATGGGCACACAGTTGTTTGTGCAGCAATTGTGTTCCAACACAAGTGTAAGAGCTCCATGAATGCACCAAAAGTGAAAAAGAAACTGTGCTCCACATGTGAACAAGAAGTGATGAGTTTGTGAGAAGTTATTGGCTTTTTGCCAATGTATTAAAAAAAAAAATAAGCGGGTACGGTTAGGTGCAGTCAAAGAAAATGTATTCCCATGTCCCAAACTCCATGCAGTGTCCAAATGTGAGATAAACACCAGAGGATCTTTGCACATGTATGCATGAAAATTAGCTATAAATATATTAACAAATAAAACCTTAAATAAGGCTTGCTTTGAACTTCACAGCAAAGTAATTTCTTAAAATTATTTAACTAAAAGAACAACATTACTTCCTATTCTTCCAACTCATTTCAAATACTTTTCATTAAAAGATCAGCATTGTAGTCAGCACTAAGACAGGGCTGTGCAGCAAAAGCCAACACAAAGACAATCTTAGACAATCCTTCTGAAGACCCAACACTTGCCCTTCTTTGAGTAACAGCTGGTATTGACTAAGGCTTCTTTCCCTTTCAAATATCATCTGTACTGCCATAGAGTCTCTTTACCAAGATAATTTGACATTAAGAGAAGGATCGCACACAATTTTCATTGCTGCAAACAATCTGTTGGTAAAGAAACCCCTGCCCCACCCAAATACAAATACCTCCACCCACATATAGACCATTTCTGTAGAAATTCTTAAATAAATACATGAGGATACTGTTGAAAAGTTACAAATATACATAAAATGTGTAATAGAAAATTTGAAAACTCTGCTTGACTGTTATGATTCTCAGAGTAAATGTTAACTGTAACACTCTTCACAAACTCTTAACACAATAACTTAAACACTTGCACAACAAAAGATCCAGGGAAGAGATGGATCCATTCTTCACTCTGTTGACCAGTTGTCATTTTTGGTCAAAAGAGCAGCATGTGCAGTATGCTGGCTGAAGACTTTCAAAACTGTCATAAAACTTTTTTTTTGGTCCCAGCATGGTTTTATTTGTGGGTTGTAAGAGGGCTTAGGGAGATAATCACTGTCAGTGACATTATGTTGATCTTTTACATGACAAAACTGTATTTGTTGTTTTAACCAATACTTAAATAGAAAATCCTACAAAATTATTTTAAGGTCAGGCTTAAACATAATGATAAGTGACATTGCCACTTATTGTACTTTTACTACAAAAAGAGGGTTTTCGAAGGCATTTAGTGTGCATAGGAAAAACCACACTCATCACCATGCATTGTGTGCTAAATCCAGTTGTCAGTGCAAATCACCACACACCATTGTGAGTTTGTGTAAATAAAAAGAGGTCCTGGATTACTCTTTTCAACCCAAAGGCCCACAATATTGCCACTACAGATCCCACAGTAGGCAAACTACTGTTAAAAATGTACCCAGAGAGAGCTGGTGACAGTCACCTGTTACACCCACTCAGTTTTCAGCCGACTGAATCAACTCCCCGAACCTAATAACTGTCATACATGCAATTATCGTTGTTGCAGTCAGCCAGTTGTTGAAAAATTCCAGTTCCAGGACCCCGTTGTTTAATATGCACAACTTCATGCACGTTTTTAAGTACTCAAAAATAAATACGAACCAGTCTCCACTTGAGGCTGCTGCATCTCCTGCTCGGCGACAGGGACTGTTTCTGTGGCTTCACCAGGCATGGTTGCTGGGCAGAAAAATGAAAGCAATACAGGTTATTAGCTCGAGCTAACCATTAATAACTACCGGTGGTGTAAAATAAAAATGTAATTAAGTCACTTATGAGGCAAAGGTGTGAGCAAGCATCGAGTAGCCAGTTTAAACACTGACATGCAGTCGTCTAAAGTGGTCGAACAGGTGACGGAGCCCATGCTTTTAGCCTAGTCTATACTACTAAGTGGAGCAACATTAGGCTAACGTTAGCTTCTGTTTGCTAACTGCTTCCGACAGCCTCAATGGGCCCAAACTACCGATAAACAACTGAAGCCACCATCATTCTGTAGCCAAATGTAAAACTTGCCACACTTATTAACCTCCCACCACTTGTCACACAGCTCAATGCGGCCCTGACTAGTAAACTGGAAGTCATCATGTTCCCCCATTTTGAGCAGGTAATCAGTGTCATAACGGCACACATATCACTGATCAAAGGGACCAGATGGGACAAATATCTGAACGGGCCTGATGAGCGCACTTTGAGTTAATAGATGAAACCTTTAATAAGGACGATAATTACTGAAAAACGACTGGATGATGTTAGATTATCAACGGAGACACTCACCGACTCAGGACGCTATATCCAAGATGGCTGTGAGAGAGAACTTCTGACCTCAGATTCTTGGTAATATCCGGTTTAGAGTGGAGACTTTTTCTTCCGGGTAACTTAAAGGAACAGTGCATCATTTTTTTCTTGTCTATGTTTCTACATATTTTGTGTTAAAATGAGCAAGTTTAACTTGGAAAGGCCAATGTGAAGGGAAAAAATGAATTATTAGTCATGATAAAAAAATAAAAAAATAAAAAAAACTTCCTCATACTGAGATTCTCTCATGATAATAACTTTGTATCTCTGAATGACTTCATATCTTATAATTATGAGAAACGTCTCAAAATAATGACTTACTCTAAGAATAATAATAAGTCATAATTAGACAGTAAGTAAACTACAGAGCTTTTCAAGTCTGATTGATTTGTATTAGTTCTCAATTTTAATGAACTCACTGTGTATATGCCACAACAAAACACAGACAATTGCTGTTGCTAAAGAGAACAACGACTGGATAATTTCAAGCACTTATTTCAGAAAAAAAAAGCCTGAATGAATATGTCCAGAATGTTGTACAATTGCTTGTAACTTTTTTTTTTTTTTTATTTACTTACAAATATATGTCAAATGACCCAAATGCTTATTATTCCAGAAAACAAAAACTAATCTGCAAATTGTCTTCTATTCTTATAAAAAATAATACAAATAACCAAAATTCAAGATTTTGAAAAAGTGTAAATATCAAATTTATTTTCACAAATGACTGTACAATAGAAAAGAGCAGACAACAACACACAACTTCATTGTAGCAGGATACTACAGATATGATTTACTTGTGTTTTATGTAGGAATGTATTATTACAAAGTATTACAAGAAAATGAAAAAATTGATTTGGACTAAATTATTGTTCATCTGAAAGCAAAACAAAAAAAAAACAACAAGTTTCCCGCACAACATAAAGCAACCAACACAAGACTCTTAACATCATCAGCCTCTTTAGATACCAAGGAACTATTAACAGTTTCTGTTACTCATAACTTCCTGAATGTTGATCCAGTTCAGAAGTCTTTCTGAAGATCTGAAAAGGAAAAAAAAAAAAATCAAACAAAATAATAAACTTATAAAAGTCAATGATTTAGTCTTCCAGAAATAAAAACATACCACTTTTTTTGATAAGTTCTCCTTTCCACGACCGAGCCATCCCATCCAGAAACTGATCAAAGTATTTCACGTACTTAGCGAGGCTTGTTCTCTTGTAATCTGCAAGGAAAAAGTAATTATAGATAAGATTCAGATAGTATAAACTCTTCTCTGACTGCTTCAAACTTTCCAATCCTATCTTACTATGATTAGGGGCACATTGTTTCAGTACCTCATACATGTTTCAATTTGTTTTCACTGCTAATAAAGAATAATTAAGATTCAATATCCTGGTTCATCTACCACATTTGCCTTTTTTTGAGCCAGGGGAAACAGTTACAGATGGCTTTGCGTTGGGCCAGCTTAAAACTTGCAATTAAAACTCTTGTGTGTTATAATGGAGCCTCAAATTCAGATTTCAGGGTCTTACCTCTGATCTTTCTTCTCTCTGATGCATCCTTTTCGTTTTCCTTGTCATTGATGTCTTCTAACTTTTCTTGTTCTTCGCCTTTCCTGGGTTGATCCAGCTCCTCACAAATCAGACTGCAGCAATAAAAGCTTGTGGCATTAGTAGATATTGGCCCATCAAAGACATATTGGTATTGGTTTACATGCTGTCCAATAAGTGCCATTATGAAAAAGTTTTTTTAGGCAATATATAATGCTGAAATGGTGCTTGGCATCATTTGTAAAGGATTATAACAGTAACAGAAATATAATATAATAATATTAATAGTCAGCAATTGACTGAAACTTAACACTAAGAATGTTTATTCAGCCATTTATTTTATACCTATTTATTCTTCATTTAGTTATTTATCATTTATATAATTGGCTAACAATGTAATGCATTGTTTCCATGTTGTTAAATAATGTACTGGTGTAATAATATTATTGTTTAATGTTTGAGGAAGTAGCTCTATGGATATGTTTGCAGGGTGGTCAAAAATCAGTGCATAATCCACATTTAAAAAGATTTTAAAAATTACTATATCAGCCGTCCATATTGGTTATCTATTAATTTTTCCCCTCTAAAATTAGTAATAGCATCAGCCTCAAAAAATCTTGAAAATGCTACACTCAACAGAGCAAGAGACATTAAATTATCACTCACCTGATTGTGGGCACAGCAAATGGATCAAATGTCTCTAAATCTTTGAGGTCCATGGGGACAGAGATGCGCCCTGGTCAGAGTTGAAGACAGAGAAGTGACGGTGAGCTTCTGTCTGTGGTGTCTTCAACGCTAAATTTACAATAAATCTCATTGGATCAGTGCTCACCTGTCTTTGGATGAACACTAAAGGGGCTCTTCAGCAAATGGTTCACCCCTTTACTGACGTTCACATCGAGTCGTGGGTAACAATACTGCAGCATGATTTCTTTCTCAAAGTGTTGGCCTCTTTTGGCAGTGCCCTAAAGGAAAACAGATTGTAGCATATTAAAAAACAGATTATAATTATATATTTCAAATGAATTTATTGTTAAACAATTCTTCAAAATAACAAACCTGTTTCCTGAGGGCTTGTTCCTTCACCAGTTTCCAACGGGTCTCAGGTTTCTTCTGGTTTTGGAAATCCTGCTGCAATTCTTTCCTTACATGTAAAAGCTCAATTAAGGTTTTAAACTAGCCAGAAAAGACATATACTCAATCACATGACCAAAAGAAAATGCATTTTTTTCCCCATGAGCCCTCAGCTCTACTGCATGTTGTGAGAAGGATATCTTCAGGGATGAGTGCCAGAACTTTGTCAGTAGATTCCTTGCGACCCAGTATGTCCTGATCCTGGAGTGCATACTGGGGGAAATATCGCTCCACAACTGCCAAAGACTCTCTGTTGGGAAAAGACACAGACTCTTTAACATCCAAAGACTGCAGTAAGAATCGCTGTAAGACATGAATTTACCTTCCACATCTTGTTTTAACTGTTTGTTTGAGTCTGTTTTTATGCCAAAAAGTACCATACAGAATTTTTTCATACAAACACAGCTTTAAACTGACCTTCAATAATAAAAGAATCTTATTCTCACCTGATAAAAGGATGAATAGGATCTGTGAGCACAATTTTCTTCACTGTCTCGTCACCTCCCTGCAAAGCAGCGGTAATGAGAACATTTCTTAATTGAAATTCATGTCACTTAATATAATATTTCAGAGACAAAACAGACAATTTTTGTTGGACAACACTGAAGTCTGCAGCTTTTAAATAAGTATATCCTAAAAACTTATCAAAGTTATAATACTGTTACCTTAACCAGGCTGAGGTATTCTGCAACAGCAGAGCGAGCTGCTACAGAAAGCTTCCTGGCAGCTTCATCACACACCCAGCAATGAACCCCTCTTCTGCCAGAATAGACCCACAGCAGGTGCTGGAAACCGAAGTCCTCTAGGAGATCACATGAAAAAATAACGTGTTACATGCTTATTCTGCAGAAAATCATGGATAAAGTGACATTAAAAAAAAACCAACAAAACCAACCTCGAAGAGCTCTATCCAGAATGCGAATGGCAATGGTCATCAGAGTCCAGCACTTACTACAAATGTCTGCAGCACTATAAATGACAGCTTGTGTTATTTTAGTGACGTGACTGTCAAGATCTGATGAACTAAACTATATTAAAAGCCTTATCAATTCACCTGCAACAGCTTCTCACGTCATCATAATCGGTCATATCGATATCAAACACCAGCTCCTTCTCCAGGGCCTGGAAGGATCCTGACTTCACTGTGTTGTGTTGATTTGGCTGTGGGAGACAAAAAGATCAGCTTACAGATGATATGTCTGCAGACACACAACATAACTAGTGTAAGCAGAAATAAGTGAAGGCAGTCTCACTCTGTGGCTGTATATGGCTCCAATATCAATCTTGTAAGGGTTCATCTTCTGCATTTCCTTCTCCAGATCATTCTGCGTGCTGAAGGACTGGTAACGGACATAGATGTCATCTTTGAGCGTGAAGGAGAACTCTCGATTCTGAAAGTAGTTCTTCTGCACTGAGGTTGGAGCAGAAAAATAATTGAGATGATAAGATGAAGCACCCAGCTTCATGATTTAGGCACAGAAGGGGGAGTGAACATCTTTGACCAAGTAGTTTATATTATATCCTAAATTTTGTTTTATTTGCAAATTCCTGGAAAGTTTGCACTGCTCCTTCCCTTATACATTTTGAATGTTTCTTATTAGTTGACTTCCTCTATTTTTTATGTATTATATTTGCTGCTGTTCTCACAGTACTTGCCACAGTAATCTTTTAGTCCTTTTTTGCGTTTAGTGCACTAATACAACAGTTTCCTTGTATTTGAAAATCTACTTGGCAATTACTTTACAGAATAAGGGGTGGACGGAGGACGTATAAGCACTATAAATCGTCACTGGTTTTTAACTAATCTTTTTGTAGAATAAACGCAGTTGTATAAGCCTCTAACGACCTCTTTCTGTAGTCTTACATCTATGCTAATACAACCAAAAAGATAAACTCGAGAAGTCCATATTAAACAGGACGAACAGCATGGCACACAATGTCATCAACATATGAAGCGAGCTAGATCGCAAACAGCTCCACTCATTCATTTCACTTGTTAATATGACTTTTTGCTAACTATCCCGGCCTGTGTAATAAGGCCACTCACCTCCTCCATAGTTCAGCCAGCGATAGTACTGTGAGAAGGGGAACAGCCGTCGGTAGTACAGGGGTAATAGGTCCGGCAGACATGCCGAGTCATAATCTGAGGACGGCATGGCCTGTCAATACAGAAACAGCTCCGGTACCGCTGTGAAAGTGCTGTGAATTGTCTGAAAAACAATAGTTAGCCTCCTGCTACAGGCTGACAGCTCACTGTGATGGTTTACACAGAGAGTAGCGCGGGAAAAGTCTTAACGAGAGCGGAGGACCAATGTTACGAGGAAGAGACAACTACGTCACAGAAACGCGGACATTGTATTATATACGTGATCGATATTTTTTCTGTTATTTCCCTTATTTTTCTTGTCTATGTTAGCTGACGTGGCGTGAGGACTGAATTTTAATCACAGATGCGTTATATACGATATTTAGTGAAGCTTGACTCAACCTTGAAATATTCGTCCTCCAACAGATGTAACGGCGGAAATGTCGTCAGGCTTTGAGAGGCTCATGGGACATGAAGTCATTTTATCTGATAGACGTTCATTGTGAAAAGGTTAGAAATATGAAAACGAGAACGACAAGTGTGTAAAGGTTATATTTTAATATCTAGGCTAGGTTATTTTACACATTTGAAATAATCTCTCCGTTTAGTTTCATGGATGGAACCCATGTTTTTATATAGGTTTTGTTATTTATTTTGAGATCTTTTCTATTATTACAACAGTGTTGTGGCCAATCGTCTTTATAATCAAACCTAGAAGAATCAGATAACAGTGGGAATTTTAAACAGTTAATTTCAATTTCGTTGTCTATTTTATGAAACAGATTACTGGATCCAGATGAATGTGCTGTGCTTGCTTATATGGCTCCGCTTAAACTGTAATTCTTTGCCTATGTCACTAGAGGACAGTACAGTTTCATAACAATAACGGTTTGCTGCATTCAACTCCACTGCAGTGTATGTGATGGTAATTTCCAAATTGATAATTCATGGTTTTGAAACACCAGCATTTCTTTTGTGGGGGTTACAGAAAGGCAATGATGTTTTTTCTTTCTGCAGTAAAACGACAACAACAACAACAACAACAACAACAACAACAACAACAA
>JAOWBC010001714.1:18947815-18961891 GCA_028566105.1 Hypoplectrus providencianus
AAGATTTTATGTTTGGAGAGGTTATATGTCAGTTTCAGTGACTGTATTCATGGGCTAATTTGTGGAACTTGTTTACCCTCCCAACAGCAGCACAGTCAGCCTGGAGTCGGGTGGCGACTGTAAATGAAGCTGCATCACGTTCATTGTTTTACAAACAGTGTTGTTGCTGTTAACCAAGACGTCTCTGTCTGCAAATCCTGTTTTGATGCAGTTAAGCAGCTTTTCGCTGCAGTGGAATCTGTTGGTAAGATCTTCCATGGTGGATTGGTGCAGGCGACAAATGACAATGGGCTCCAAGATCAGAGGTTTTGCATAAAACAACATGCATGCAAAACATATTAAAAAGACCCCAAAGTCAAAGACAAACAGTATTTTCCAGTTTGAGAAAAGTGCTAATGCCAAGTTTTACCTTATCTCTCTAAACAAGCATTTACATATGAATGCAAAATCAACATATTCTCATCCCAACTCATCAGATACTGATTAGGGATGCACAATAAATGTTTTTCCTCTGATACCAAAACTGATAACTTCCTGCTTCTCAACACAGATACTGATAACCAGTAGTGCTTGGATCAAAACAATATAACGTTTGTACAAAACCAAAGTCAGTGCAAAAATAAAATAAATCTCTGTGAATACAAAAGTACAGAGATTATCTCAAATGTCATTTGGATTGAAAACAAAATGTGTCAGCCCTCTAGTGGCTGAAGTAACTACGAATTACAGCGAGGCAAAGTATAATTCATTCACTTCTGTTTTAACGCCCTTGCAACCACTTCACTTCTGGCCTTTACTTACATGTATGTATTACATAACAACAATATTTTATTTTGGTTGAATGGTTAGATTATACATTTTTTAAACATTTCAATCTCATCTGTAAGATGTTGAGAATCTATTACCACAGCATGATTGCAGCTTTTAGCATTTTTTCTATTACACCACAGTTTATCATTATTGATCATTTTGTTCTTATTAAGAATAGATATAATTTTTTTCTGACGTTGATCGTATTTACTTAAACTTTCTGTTAGTTTGAGGTCATCATGTCAGTAGGTCACCAAAATAACCCACAAAACACTGTCCAGGTGTATGTGAAACCCCTCTCACCAGGAATCATAATAACCAAAAGGACTTTGAACACATTAATACATCTTAGATTAAAGACACACTTAGCATCTACAATGGCTTACTTGCAGTTCAGTTTTATTTTAGAAAAAAAATAAATATATATATATATAATGTATTTATATTATTTATCTTATTTTAAAATGAAAGTATTAACGTTGATGAATATGATAAATTGTATTTTTAATTTATCATTCCTTTTTTTTTTTTTTTTTTTACAGTTTCCAAACATTTTTTAGGACAAAAACTGGATGAACTGAAAATAAATTATCTAGAAAACTGCTTTTCTTTTAGTCAGGGAACCATGATGACGTTAAACATACAGAAAAATTATGTAAATAGGATCAATAAAAAAATCCACTCCAGTATAGATTTATTTCATAACACTATTGGCTGAGGCATTGCGCTCAGAGGAAGTTGAGCAGTGCCAGTTGGCCTGCAGAGGGGTTGTTTCACAGGGGAGAGGGGGATGCCTCGACCATGCAGGGGGTGGAAGCCTGTGTGTGTGTGTGTGTGTGTGTGTGTGTGTGTGTGTGTGTGTGTGTGTGTCCTGTTTTACTATGTGTGCCACTGTGTGTGTGGCGTACAGTCACTGTGAACAGAAGGCACAAGTGAGGGCTACTGAGCAAGAAGATATGCATGACCTCCTCACAGCCTTATGGTGTGTGCCGCCTAAAAAAAGGTCTTATGTAACTGAAACCAGCACCGAACTAAAGTAGGTTTGTGTGTGTGTTTATCTCCCACGGAGTAAAAACTTTCTGGAGAGTCACCCTTTCCAGAGGAAACATTGCATAATATTTACTTTTGCAACACACACAAACACATTCCCTCTCTCTTTACTTTCCATTGTCAGTCTTCATTATCTTTATTCACAACAATTTGGGCTGCAACTGTATATTTCATATATTTTTTCATATTTCATTTGTATATTTCATTTATTATTAACATATCCAAAAATATATATTGTTTTTATAATGTAGTGTATTTATTATTTATATAGAAAATAATGTCGCCCTGGTAAAGCTTAGTCCTTTCAAGTGGGAGGCACAGATTTGAATCAGAATCCTGGAGCTGTTCCTGCATGTCTCTTTCTATTTCCTTAGTGCCTGTCCCACGATAAATAGTATAAATATAAATAGTGGGACAGGTACAATATATCATGTCTTCTACTTTATAGATTTTTCTAAAGTCAAATTTGACATCTTTAAGTGTTGTGTGGTCTGAGAAACATTCCAAAATAGGGCTGCAACTAAGGACGATTCTGTTATTTTTTCCTCAATTAATCGATTACTTGTTTGATATAAGTGCCAGAAAATGGTGAAAAAACAATGAAACAAACAAACATGATGAATCATGAAATCATTATTACCTTAAATGACTTGTTTGTTCCACAACTTAAAGATGCTCAGCTTCCTTTCACAAATTATTAAAGAAACCAGAAAAAAATGACATTGAAGAAGTTGGAGAGGATTTTGATCTGCCGACTTTGAATTCCTTTTTTCATATTATTTTCCTGGCAGCCACATTTGTCCTTCCAAATCAAAACTGACCTTTGGTTTTGGAATTCATCCGTTATTCTGTTATCCTGTTATTTTGTTACAGTTAGATGGAAATAACCCAAGTATGAAACTAGATCTTTTTTGATCCAAGAAAGTAACAATGTTACTCACGTTGATTAATATTTTTTTTAATAGTTAATTCATAGATTGACCTTTGTAGCTCCAGCCCAAGACCCATATCTATTCAGTTGAAAATCACATGAGATAAAGAATAGCAGCTAATCCTTCTATAGAATTTAAACTAGAGTGAACATAATTGATGTTTGAGTAACTGAGAAATCATTTTAGCTCTAACAACACTGCTCCAGGTGTCTTATTTTGTTGAAACACAATATTCCTCATACCAAACGCTTCCTCAGAATAGAAAGTCTCAGAGGCATATGTGTCCAGTTCATGTTTCATCTTTTAATCTAAGTAGCCTTCCTTTCTTTGAGAGGAGAGAGGCCAGCTTCTTTGCTTCAGCTAATGTTTGCTCAACTGAAAGGGCTGTGTGTGTGTGTGTGTGTGTGTGTGTGTTTGTTTTGTGTGTTTGTGTGTCCAGGCAGGGGGCTGCTAATGTGTGGGAGGTGGTAGGTGCTAGAAGTTATGTCCTCTTTAGATCTCTCTGCCTCCTCTTTCTCAAACCTTACATCACCCTGGGTAGTTATGTGACGGGTGCTTTGATTCCCTCTAAAAAGTGTTATTGATAGATTGTAGTTGTATAAGTTGTCCTACTTTGTAGATTTCCATCATCTGAGTTAACCAGAATGGCTTTTTGTTGTTAAAATATTATTGTCATTAATGCCACAGGAGGAAATTCTTTAAAACAACATGATTGTTAGTTATTTCCCGTGGAAGCTTCTTAGAAGTATCTATTCCTGATATAATTATAACCTCTTTTATTTGCTAGGAAAGCTTCTGGTGCACATTTTGCCCCTGAGGACAGGAGTAGGAAATTAAATCTTAGCGTTGGTGTGTGGGGAGTGATTAGGTGGCAGAGGGAAGACAACAGAGAGCGGACATCCTGTCAGTCTGTTTTTAGCACAGGAGCCTTCCTGAGAGTTAAAGAAAAGGTTCTACATATAGCTGCGCTGTTTGTGGAAATCTGTGCTTCCTTCATAACATGATTCACATTCTCACAGCTCAGGTGTCGTATTTACAAGGCAACAATCGGGAGAGTATCTGAGTGAGGCGATGAATAGTGTATGGCATCATTCTTAGGACTGGTTAGAGAAGAGAAGTAACTGCTGTTTAATAATAAAGGAATCAGCTGTCATATCAAAAGTTTCGGGGATATCCATGTGGGTGCATCAATGATGACAGAGAAGCTCATGCACATTTAATCAGGTGTTTTTTTTCTTCTGCAAAACCATAAATGTGTATTTACATAATGAAGTGAAGGTTTGCCGGGTTCCAGGTTTGCTGTTTGTATAACGCCTGTCTCATATGCATGTGCGTGCCGCAATCTGCACCAAACTCTTGACTTCAACACACAATTGAGACTGTTTTTTGGTTAACTTTTCCCGTATGGACAACCAATAATCAAATGCATTACATTTAGCATTTCGTGGCACAACAGTAAAGAAGTGACTTGCAGTGATAAGAACTTTATGATCATTGGACTGGTTTAGTTCAAATGTTGCGCAATTCATCATTGGATGTGAATTAACACTTTAGGGAATAGTTTAGGGTTATGTTTTTTTGTTTTCTGGCTTTCTCCTGATTGTGGATCGCCAGGCTAACTATTTCCCCCCAAAACCAGTCTTTGTGCTAAGCTCAGCTAACAGGCTGCTTGCTGTCGCTTTAACTTTTCAGTAGAAACGTTCACAGTGTCAATCTTTGCTCTGAGAAGAATACTTTTCAGTGGCATGGTTATCTTTTGTCTTGGAGTAATTCTGAAATTGTTCTGATATTGAACATGAAAGACGAACAAAAATCTTGGAAAGTCTGACAGTATGATGATAATTTTAATTTGCAGGACATCTGGTAGTCATTTTTACTCATCACAAAGTTGATGAGTAAAACAAACTTTGCTATTGACTAATAATGGAAAGATGAGATCGGAGCGGAGTTGCAGTGACCGTGACTTAGTGAGTTAGCTGACTTTACTGGAAACATTCCTGTCAGTGGGAAGGCGTCGAGCTTGGTAAAATAATTTGCTCTCTTATCAGCTTGGCAGGAATGTGTGTGACCGTTTGTGTTTGTACTGTGTGAAAGTGAGGAGGACGATAGTGATAGAACATTATAATAGTGTCAGCTGGATTCAGACCACAGAGAGAGGTTTTTAGTTTCTATTTCAGCTGACGAGGAAAAAAAACTAAAGGTCTTTGTGATGTAACAACATGTTGAAAAACAATCAGTAGGAATTTCTTATGCAACGAAATATAACTGTATTTGTCCATCTGTCTCTGCAGGTTCTCCATACTATGACAACGTCAGGCCCCTCTGCTACAGCGACTCAGACGCAGTGCTCTTGTGCTTTGACATCAGCCGACCAGACACAGTAGACGGTGCACTGAAGAAGGTATTAATATTATTAACAGCCATAGTCTTAAAACTCCATTTTACACATTTGCAGGTGGTACTGTAGCCTCCATCAATAATCTGCCCTCCCCCATATTATATGTTGTGCCATTTACGATTAAATCTTTAAGTGACAGTCTCTTGACACCTGTTTCTCTTCTCCTTGCAGTGGAAAGCAGAAATTCAGGACTTCTGTCCCAGCACACGGATCCTACTAATAGGCTGCAAGACAGACCTGCGCACAGACGTATGCACGCGCATGGAGCTGTCCAATCAGAAACAGACGCCCATCTCCCATGAACAGGTTTGTTCCATGACATGACTTCTCTTTCTTCCTCTGTGTGTCTATTTTGGGTTCTGTCATCTGTCTAGACTCATAAAAATAGAGTGCTACCAGAATGAGTCCTATAACTGTCAAAATGAGTTGGCATTTTTACACTTCCAGTTACCTTATCTTGAAGCCAGTGGGTCGTCTTAAGTCTATATTTTTTGTTTGATGCCTAAATAAAGTCTGTAGTTAACAGATGCTTGTTCTACAGCAATCATATGACAGTTAAGATTTGGATTTATCTTCTGGCAGTAGCATTAACGAGACTCCAAAAGTAAAAGTCTCCTCTCAAAAAGGACCCAATAGGGCATCTGGGTGGTTCACACTGAGTCCTTTGGCGCAGCAAACCTGGATTTTGATTCTGGCCGGAGGTTTCTTAACACATGCCTCGCCCTCTGTCCCCCCTTCCAATCCCTCTCTGACACTATCCAATAAAGCATGAGAAATGACCATAATGTAATCATAAAAAGGACTCCATGGGGTGTTTGTTCATGTAGTAAAATACGTTTACTATGTTTTAGACAGTTTTATAACACAGAACCTTAAGTTTATGGAGTGGTCACTCCCCTAGCATTTACATATTTTTTTAAGTGCACCTTTATCTAAACTGCAGCCTTTGTTTAATAACCATGAACCATTTGTGTATAGACTAATATCATGCACTATTTTTAGATTGCGTGGCTGTACTTTGAACCATAAAACACTCATGTTGTTCAAAGTGATGTCGACAAACAACCTATTGTATTTGGTTGGAAATATTGTAGACATTCACACTGCAAAAGTCATAAAAGTGATGATTAAATAGTAAAGACTATCAGGTTGAATATTTGTGTTTACCACTGAGATTATTTTCTTCAATACCCAAAACTGCAGAGGAAAAATCCCATTGGCAAGGTCAAGGAACCAGGGTGGCGCTAACTTTTGGGTTTCGACTACAAACATCCATAACCCCTGGAGCACTCTGTAACTGTGTATTCATCTACCTGAGCTAAATATATATTTCCCCCTCATATTTAAGGGTTCGTCCTTGGCCAAGCAGCTTGGAGCAGAGACGTACCTGGAGTGCTCAGCCTTCACATCGGAGAAAAGCATCCACAGTGTTTTCCGTACTGCAGCCCTGGCCTGCATGAACAAACTCCAGCCTGCCAATAAACCCAGCCCCGTCCGCCGGCTCTCCAAGAGACTCCTACACCTGCCCAGCAGGACAGAGCTGCTCTCCTCCACCTTCAGCAAGGACAAGTCCAAGAGCTGCTCCATCATGTGAATACTGCTGAAATCACGCTGGGGAAAAAAGAAAAAAAGAAATCAAGGACAAGCAGGTGGTTCAGCAGGTGGCCCAGAGTGTGCAAGGGAAAGAGAGTAAAGCGCCTCTCTCCTTTGCAGCTTCCTCCTCAAACTATCCATTTGTTATACTGTAAATTCAGCTCTGACACTGAACTTTGATCATGACATATCACCAGCGAACAGTGCAGAGACAGAGTGGAAAAATGTTTGATGTTGAAAATATTTCTGATCTGTTAAATACACCTGTACAAAGAGAGCATAATGGGGTCTATGAAACCTGTTAGATTTCTTGCAAAAAGCGTTGCTGCAAGAGCTTAAATAAGGTCAGTACCTCCTCTTCTCCAAGTGGTAGTAAACACGGCTTTTGACTGCATTACCCTGATGAGACTCATTTGAAATTCTGATATCAGTGCCCTTTCCCATCCATCTTTTTGTCTGAATGTCTCCTAAAGGTCACGGTGTGGACTGAGTGACGAGATGAAATGTAAAACCTGACAGTGACAGGAAGTGGTACCTACAGAAATGCAGCTTGGGGAATTTAAAACAGCAGCCCTTGAAGAAATTATTCCCCTGCCGGTCCCTCACAGTATTTCGTCTGGAAATTAGAGCTGACAGTGGAGGAAAATAGAGGGGAGAAGGGAGGGATTTGGCAAAGCGGAGTATTAATTTGCAAAGGCGGTCGGAGGACGAACTGAGAGCGCATCTAAAGGAGTGCGGCGTGACTCAGCACTCACATGCTCTACAAAACAGTTGAGGGGTGGACGTGCTGTGACAAAACAAACACAATCCTGGGCCATGTAAAGACCATTCAAGCATGTTGTTGTCAGATCCCCTTTCATTACCCATCACCAAGCAGTCTCAGTTGTTCACTGTTATTAATCATAAGGCCTGATTTTGGTGATGTTACAGTAATGATGCATCATCTCACAGTTCCCAGCTACTTTATGAGCTGCTTAATGGATACCAGCTTTTGTTCCAGCAAAAAGCCATTTTTTTCTTGGTCTGTTTGAAGATAAAACATAACAAATTTCAAACACATGCCAATTGTTTTTTGTACCAAAAGGTGTCTTTTTGTTTTTTAATCCTCTGCCTCATAGATATTAGAAATCTGTTGCCTTCAAATGGGATCGTGTTTACCATTATTACAAGTAAAGCCTATGAATGCTCCCATTTTGTTGCAGTCACGACTTGGATATATTTTAAGAACTGGAAACTGGTGTAAAACATGGCGCCTCTTCAGTCTAGTGGTTTAGGTTTAGGTTTCTGGGTTTAGGTAAAGTGGCCACTGAGATATGTGGTCTCATAGAATTCCTCCCGGCTGGCCCTGCCGTTGAGTTCATTGTGGATATGGTCCTTATTTTGTTTGTACTTCAAAGGGTCTGTCCACAGATTTACAGACTTCTTGTTTATAATAGTGGTCTCTGGGGAAAATGTGATTTTTGTGCTGCAGGGTAATTCTCGTTGCAGTACCACTTGGCACCACTAGGCAGAATTAGCTTTTAGTCTGAGCGGCAGCACTGTTACCAGTTCATTAACACATTGAAGACTAGTATGCAATGAAAATTGTTTTCACGACTTCCTGTACCATGTTGAAGCTCATGAGTTCCATTTGAAGGCAGAGTGCATTACAGCCCCGCAAACAAACCACAAATCACTATTGACTTTGTATTGAAAGATGGTGCCTTCTTGACAATTTCTGCTCCAGCAAAAGAACAAAGAAATGGCTGCTGTGTGCTTGAGTGTACTATCAACAGGTTAAAGGACCCAGAATTAAGCTACATACTTTCAAGAGGACAAAAGTGGATATAGATGAGAGACATCAGCAGTTATAATGAGGTAAAACATAGATAAACTTATATTTTGAGTATTTTAGCACTCTGTGGCGACAGGAAGAGAAAAGTTGGCTGCTAGCAAGCTAATGTTAGCTGACATCCCCCTTTTTTTCCTCTCAAAAGTTCAGATTTTCAGTTCATTTGACTTGGAAAAACTTAGTTATGGGTTCTTTATCATGTTCATGCTACTACTAAACAGCTTTCGCCAGTTTTTCTGTTATTTTGCTGGCTGAATAATTGTCAAGGACACACCTTCTTTCAATTCAAGGTCAATCGAGAGCAATTGTTTATGTTTATTTATTCTTCAGAGTGAGACACATGGCTCTCTGTCTCTGATATCCTCAATCGAACTTTAAACGGCTGTGTATTGTTATCAAGTATCCAAGAGCTGCCTGCTGCCATTTTCCAGCCGGAAAGCTGGAAAAGTCCCTGAGGTGTTGAGAGGTTGAATTGAGCCACACAAACAGGCTGGTCCTGTCTGGAGAAATAGACTTTTCTTTTTGTGCTTAAAAATACTTTCATTTATTTTTCAAAAACCTCCCTGAAAAGTGTTCTTGACAGCTGACATTCATTAAACAGCCTTTTTTTTTCTGGATGTTTCTACTTGCTTGTGGCTGTCTTTGATGTTTTTTTGTTTTCTTTTGTAGCTGTTGGTGTTGTTCTTGAATTCACTTGAGTCTTCTGGCATTAGCGGCTGTTGACAGCTCAGCTAATGGAGGACTTGATGATTTGTAGGTCTGCACCGAGGAGCCCGGAGATCTCTGGATGTACAGAACATGGGAATTTTACGTGTTGCCTAGCAACAGTGTGAGCAGGGGCAGGCGTGAGCGGCGTTCCTGCCTCACAGAGAGGGAGAGAGAGGGAGGGATGGCTGTCTGAGAGGGCACCTCACCTTTTATTTGTAGCATTAGACAGAAGCCATTGCGAAGGTGGCGGCTCGACGTGTCAGGCAGCGGCGGACTGCTCGTGATCTCCACATGGCTTTAAAGACCCCATACCGGTAGCAGCCCACGAATGGGCTGTCGGGAAATACAAGCCGTCTCCAAAATGCCTCTGTAGCTCTGCTTATTTTAACCAGCTCCATTTGGTCCAATATACAGCCTTCATTTCACCTTTTCCCTCCCTTGCTTGTTTTTTGACTTATTTTGTTGTACATATCCTTCTTAATAAAACTGTTAATTAGAAATCCCTAAAAAGAATGTTACTGAAGCAAAACATAATGTTTGTGTCAAGTTGCCTATTGTGGCTTTAAATTATTGACTGAATTCTGTATTTGTTATTGTCATATGCTACTTTGTTTAAATCTTTATTTAAATAAATATGTCTGAAGTTAATTTACAAGTCAGTGTTCGTTTCTTTGTTTAACCCATTACAAGTAGACCTTTGATGGACAACCTCAATGATGGAATGTAACAAAGTGTGACAATTTTGAGATATGTGTACTTGGGTATTTCAATTCAAGTAACTTCACTTTGAAAAATTGTGCTTTTAACTCAATTACATTTAGCTGACAGCTTAAGTAACTTTTCAGGTCAAGATTTTACATGGAAAATAATACATTTTAAGTAAACCTGTAATAGTAAAGCAAGAACTTAAAATTAAAATGCTGTTTACATAAATGCATCAATACGAGTAATACAATAGTATATTTGGATTATATAAAATAATCAGTGGAATCATTCTGCAAAAAAGGCACTTTTACTTTCAATACTTTATGTGTATTTTAATACTATACTTTTACAATAGCTTTTAAATGCAGAAATGTTACATGTATTGGAGTAATTTCACAGTGTGGATTAATACTGTTACTAAGTAAGAAGTCTATATAGTTTTCCCACTACTGCATGCACTGATCACTGAAACTAATTAAGGAGAAATATAAGCATTCTCATTCTTACAGTGGAGAAATGTATATATTCACACCATATACTGTTGACTTTCATGCCATTTCTCATCATATCAAAAGAAAGAGGTTTTGTCTGTCTCCCATGTGTTCATAAAAGTCAGCGTAGGTCAGTTATGTGATATCGTCATCGCTTTATTCACATCTAACAAACAGCCTTTTTTTCAGGCAGAAGAGTTAAAGGAACTGAATCGAATCAGAACAAGAGATTGTTTGGGTAATTTAATCTAATTCAAGGCTCCACTAGAGAAAAACAGACTGATAGTTTGGCAGCACACTGTCTGTTTTGTCTTTACGAATAAATGATATTAACTGGGCCACTTATTTCTCAGGTCAAGGAAACAGCAGTTTACACTGCAATGACGCACATTACTTACACATTATAGGTTATTCCCTCCACAAAATAATATTATTGGAAATAGCTAAAATTTACAATTAAGTCTCAGGTGTACTCGTACTTGTTGGGACATAAAAATGTACTTTTTTGTTCAGTCCTTACAGACTGGGGCGTACCATTAAATAGTGACGGCAGCAACACGGTATGATGTCAAAACAGGCCTATGGATGTTGTACCACTGAAGCATGAACGCAGCCTTAAGGGACAAACCCTCCCCCAAACACACATATACACACACACATGTCCAACACCATATGCAGACATTATGTTATATACATTATTAGTTTTGAAAACGTGTCACTTTGTATTTTTTTTCATTTGCTTGTTTGATTTTAACGTAAAAAGGAGGGAAGGGTTGTTTAACTAACCTCTAAAGAGTAAATGTGTTTAAGAACAAGACACTCTAGCATCAGACATGACTGTAGACACACATTGGTAGTCAAAGGAATCAGAAATCTGCTTAAATACACAAGAAAACTTTAGTAACAGAAGGTGTGGTAATCGGTTTAAAGCATGTTGCCTTGTGTGATGAACTGCCAAAACCGAAAATATGCAAATGACAATCTTGATTTTTATCTGCATACATTACACGATTATTCATTATTATTATTATGCTTTTATTCCCCAGAGTGGCAATTTGTTATAATATCCAGACAACAAATTTGACAGTAATACAGAGATAAAGTACCATGAAAAAGTAGTCTTTTTTCTTATTATGCAGCCAGCATGTACACACATTGTCACTTAAAACAAACTGTTGTTACTAATGCGATGTAACTAATCTAATGTAACTTCTATCAGTTAGCTATTCAGGTAAACCATAAACTATGACAAGCTTCAACCTCAAATAACATTTTTAAGGAGGTCAAACTATATTTGTTTTTCAATTATTCTGGTCATGCATCTTTATCCTAGCAGCAACGATACAAGACGGCCACACCTGAGAGTTACTGAGTGTAAATAATGAGTCATTTCTACCTTTTACAACTTTACAACTTCAATTCCGAATTAAGGATCAAAATTTGCAAACACAAATTAATAAGCTTTTCATTTTCTGCAGTTTTATTTTACATTGGCTGTTTTTTTCCCTTCTCTCTATCTTTTTCTTATGTAACCAGCCATCCTGCCTGACCCCCCCCATCATTCAGTTTGCTTAGTCTTTCCCTTGACTGATATTGGCTCTTATCAGGATCTCCGTGGCTGCGTCCTGCTGTCACACTTTGCCCACCAGTGATACGACATGGATGGAGTGCCTGAATGTTTTGACATTGCTGAACTATCACACACAGGATACAGCAGTGACTCATGACCTCCTTATCCATTAGCTTTCGACAATAGGAGATGACGAAATTGTGAGAATATACTGTGCATCACCAGCCTCAGATACATTTCATCTCTTGTCGGCTCCTACATTGATTTTCCGCAGTTGGAAATGGACTAGCGGTTTGATTGTGTTCTGGATAAACGCAGCTGCCAGCCTGTCTGCTTGCGACGCTTCTCTACCTTATCTTTTCTTGCTGTTTCTCCCGGTCTATCTCACACAGATACATGCACACATTTATCAAAAAATTGGCCTATGTACATTACATGTGTAAATCAGATTAACATCTTGCAAAAGCGTATTGAGGCTGTCATCCATGGCAGGTTGCTCCAAGGCATTATTATTATTATACTACAGAACCAGTGAATGTGGAAATCCTGCCCTGACATGGCCCTTTGACAAAGCAAGCACCTTTTGAATCAGGCTACTTCGTTTGTTTTTGTTTTTTTAGCGTAGCTGACCATGAGGGAAGCTGTCTTAGCTGCAGAGCTAGGTTTGCAATCTCTTTTCTGTCTTGATGCTAAACTAGGCTACACGGCCATTGTTGTAGCTGTACATTTCCTGTTACAGTTGCATTGGCTTATTCATCTAACTCTCTGCAAGAAGGTGAAAAAGGCTTAGTTTTTAAAGTACTGAAGTATCCCCTTAGACTTGGCATATGACAGTTAAAAAAATGGGTAAAATGGGGCAAGAGTTTCCTGCTTTCTTGTTGAGAGTAAGGTTGAAAAGTTGATACCACTCTCATATCTGTACAGCCACCTGCTGGTTAGCTTAGCTTAAAGAAAGGAAACAAGTGGGAAAAGCTATCCTTTCTACCAGAGCCTGAAACGTGTTCATTAATATGCTTCATCATTGCTCTCTTTGTCTGTAGATTAAGAACAAAGTGTAAAAACAACAGTTGTGATTTTTTGGCGCGTTATGTAACAGACTAATTGTTGGCAGGCCACACACTTACGTGACAGGCCAATCTGATTGTCTGATTTATGTTTTGCAAAATGAAATAATATTCCTTCAAATCAAGTTCAGTTTCCAATAAACACAATCTTGTTTATTTTTGCTGTGATATTGCAATAACATTGTACTATTGTATGTATATAATGTTTGTATTTTACTTTTTAGTATGCATAATGAAAATAGATGGAATTCTTGAATCACTTAAAAAGTGGGAGGCTGCCCTTCACAATTTATTTATCAAATTACCTCAGTGTCCAGAATTGTTTTTTTTTTTTTCTTCAAAACAGTTCATGCTTGAAAAGTGATTTGTACAGGCCAACAAAGACACATGACACTGAGACATTTGATGTAAACTAATGAACAGGTCAGCAGCAAGTGATCCGTGCAGTCTTGACATCCGTTCCTTCCTCCCTTGACGGATAGGTGCCTGCAGCCGAGACGGTGAAACTGTTGAGGATCAGGATCAGGATCAGGGACCAGGGGGAGGATGATTTAAGGAAGAATGCTGCCATCTGAAACCCTCTCAGGGAGTCAGAGAAAATTGTTGCAGTGCAGCGTGGCTCATTACCACATAAGCACATCATCTATCAGACATGGCAGTGCAGACACACACCAGACACACACACACATACACACACACACAAACATGATGCAAGCTTACACACTTTCGCACAATCAACCTATCAGACATCTCCAGCACCACAGAGGCAGAGAAGGAAGCAGAGGGCTGATGGGAGGATGGGGGGTTTGCAAAGCTACGCTGCCTGGTTACTGATGAGCTATCTGCAGACTGACATATAGGTTACATTCCCATATATGCCTGAACACACACACACACACACACACACACACACACACACACACA
>JAOWBC010001714.1:18989585-19000114 GCA_028566105.1 Hypoplectrus providencianus
TTTACCACTTCAAGCCCCAGAGAAACAGCAAGCGAACACCTCTCCTCTTTTATTTGTGTGTGTGTGTGTGTGTGTGTCTGTGTTAGATAACTAGATCTGATTTCTAGCACTCACAAGCTCTGCAAGGCAACACTGCACCAGTGCCAGAGCAGCACCGAGAGAGAGAAAAGGAGGGTGAGGAGGAAGAACGGAATAGATAAAAAGAGAAGGAGAAGGGGAGGAGATGTGGGGGGGCTGCATATCGTTGACAAGAAACACTGAAAAGAGAGGGATGTTTACGAGGACGGAGAGTGACTGAAGGATGGTTGGTGAGACGAGAGACTGTATAAACGATTTATACGACAAGATAAAGCGAGGCTATCTCGAGGGGGAGATGAGATTAGAACATAATAAAATGCTATGAAGGAGTGGAGTGAGACCTAGATATCTATCCTCATCGCAGATAGAAGAAAAGAGGGGAAACACAGTGGGAGGGAGGGAGCAGGACCACGAGAAGACAGCAACACGGCGGTGAGAGCGGATTGCATACCTGGCTGATTAGAAGGACGGCGCTAGAGCCTGATAAAGACATGAATCTGATATTTTTCTCACAGTAACGGCTTCCCTGTCTTCACTGGGAACGCACTCAAACACACAAAGACATAAAAGTGGAATAAATATGGTGGTGGGCGCGAGGGAAAGGCGTTATGTCAGAGAGCTGTTTAATGATGTTAGAACACAGAGAGCTGCCTGGGCTGTGATTATTAATGTTTGGACATGAGGCTGTGGACCTCTGCTGCACACTGTCAAATCCTAAAACAAAACACAGTGTGAGCACCAATGTATCTGAGCAGAAATCTGTGTGTTTTGCAGGTGAAGCTCAGCTGCAATGCAGAGTGTAATGATGTGAGGATATCTTCATCGTCTGGTCTGAGGGTGTCTTGTTTTTTCCTTTTTTTTCCTTCTGTTTTTTTTACTGCTAATGTCCCCGTCTGGGGCTAAATTTAACTGTGTTCCTTCCTATTCTGCTTCTGTGATTATTCTTCACACACTGCAACACTGATGGCCTCAACTCCACAGAGAGGGGCCAACAAGGAAGTGTGTCATCCAGCTAGTCGAGTCCTCGAGAGGGCCAAGCCATCCCACAGTCTAGGGACAGAGCAGCAGGGGATTTCTACATTAATTTGATCAAAATCTAACTGATAGATTTTTCAGGGTTTTTTAACAGTTTATAGTGAAATGATTCTAGTTTTTCTTTTGGAAAGACGTGTTGATGTATTTATTGTTGGCTCTGTTCTTATGTTAAAGCTGCAGTAGGCAGATTCTTATTTCTTGTTATTGGTAAAAATTACATAATAACCTTTCGGCAGATTCTAGACCAAGTAGAGGTGTAACGCTTCTGAAACTGAGTATGAAAACCACATCATGGCGCACACTGACCTTCTCTAACCGTTCCAGCTGATGCTTTCTGAATGCAGTTTTCTGTGAAGTGGCATTCTGCACTGACATATACCAGAGACAGTACAGGTAATTGATTTAAGAAAAAAAAAAAGCTTAATTTTTTTTTTCTTGTTAAGCCATCATGAAAAACCTGATGTCTGAACCAAACTGTGCATTTAGAGAATGATTGACCCAAAAATGTAAGTGGTCTAAGCAAAAGAAGGATTGCTAATTCTCCACTTGGCTCTTTTTTTCAGGCTTTTGAAAATCTATCTCTCGCAATTGACAGAAAATGGTTTCCAATTAAAGATCAATTCGGAGAGAGGCCTTCTAATTGGCTGTTTTGTAACCCCAGTTCAAAAACAGTTGGGACACTGCAAAAAATTTATTAAAAACAGAATGCATAGACTTGGACTAGGAAAAACAGCCAATCAACTGTAATTTTCAACTGAATCCATGTCACCGTAGATCAGAAAAATATCACAATGTCCTCACTTTTTTGGGAATTGTGGTGGTGCAAATAAAATTGCATGTCCTTTTCCCCAGTCAAGCCTGATTTCATGACGGAAAACCCTGGGCAACATGTTGCTGTTACAGTTGTAGTAATAATTGCCTTTGCTGCAAAGCAACCAAAAAAGGCAAGACTTGGCTGACAAGAGAGTCATTAGAGCGTTTCAGAGACAGAGATAGAAATTGTTGCTGATAGTGTAGCCTACTGGATGTCTGGATCTATAAACTGAGCAAACATCAGCTCGTTTGCAGCCCCTCCAAGAAGGCGGAAAAGCCGGTTAAACTATTTTATTCAGTGTTTTTACCGGTGCTAACTTTTATCAATGCATCTGTTTGTTTTGGTGAAGAGGGTACGTCTGTGGATTATTAGGTTTTTGATGAAAAAAAAAAATCCTCTGGAACAATGAACACTGAAGATATCTGGGAGAACCTGACTGCAATAACAGCAATGGTGGTAAAACAACTCCCATGATTCTGTGTTACTACACAAAGTCTCAAAGCTGTCTTTTGTCACTGCTTTCACTGAGAGACCCCTAGTGGTTGGAAATAACAATCATGTAGCATTACATGGAGGACAATGTTAAGTCCCCTTCTGTTGCTCAAACACCAGGTCTTTCTAGAAAACAAATCGATCACTCAGCTTGTGATTAAAGTTAAAGGAAGCTTCCCCCAATGATCAAGTCTTAAAGCTTTTTTGAGGAGGCTTCAAAGACATTTGACTATCTGACAGGCAGTTCTGTACCTGATAAAGGCCATGTGGTCAAACTTCTAGTTCCATTCATCTTGCTTTCGATTTAAGTAAATTGAAACTGAGAGCTAATTTAGTTATATTTTCACTAAAGAACTATATATCTTCTCCTTTTTAGCGTAATGTAATGTTGTGTAATGTTGGTCATGTTCATCATCCTAATTAAGTATGTTAGCATTATGGTAATTACCACAAAACTCAAAGTAGAGTTGAGGCTGATGGGAATGTCAAGATTAGACAAACTGAAAATTTGACCTGATGATGGCACTGAAATAACACCAACAGGATCACCAAAGTTATCATTACTCATCCTGTGGGTGACATTAATGTCTGTATAACACTTCATGACAATAGGTGCCTTTACAGCAGGGTAAAACAACTCAACATTTTACTGCAAGCCTTGAAATGGTCAGTAGTAATGCTGAGTATACATGACAACACAGTATGTTTTTAGAAATTGCTGGAAACAAAACGGTAAAATCAAATTCCTTTGGCTTTATTTGCAGGAAGGAGGTTGTGCACTTCAGCAGAATATATTATTCAAGACGCTGAAACACCAAAAAAAAGCTGAAAAAAAACTGCAAGCTCCAGTGATTTGGAAATCCAGTAGCAAAATATCCAATTTCAAAAGGTGTTCGATTAACTGTGCGGTCATAATTCAACGTCAGCAAGTTACACATGCACAGAGCTCTCTGATACAAAACGCAATAAATCACCCTGTGGTTGCATCAATATCAAAGTCAGGATCGGGCACACTGTGTGTCAAATTGATCAATCACAAGAGTCTGCAAGGAGCTGTGACGAACGCACAGAGGAACGATGGCAATCAGAAGTAAAGCAGGTGAAAAAATTTGAGAAACAAAAGCGTTTTGGTGAAGAATGGGAAGGCGAGACAAAGGAAAAAAGAGAGAGGAGCGGCGACACTACGATGGAAATGCTACAAAGAGATGAAGCAGGGAGACAGGAGGAGAAGGAGTTTCAGCTGAGAGGGAGAAGAAGAAGAAGAAGAAGCTGGACGGTGTCGAGAGTCATTTGTACTTACTCAGTTAATGTAGTGATGCTGCTGCTGCCGGTCCCTCCCTCTCTCTTTACACTACATGCTGTAAAATGCAGACAGACTGTACTGTGTCCCGTCCCCTACCCAGGGACGACCTGCACTGAAGCCGGCAACACCTTCCTTTCTATTCTTACCCCACCTCATCCCATCTAAACACGTACACACACACTTACACTCACTCACTCACTCACACACACACACACACACACAGCAGAACAACAACAACCAACGCAGCTTTTTGCGTCACTTGATCAAACCACCTCTCTGAATTTACATCAGTCCAATCCGACATGCACAGGTAGAGAGGAAACACAGAAGCTGTTGTGATCACAGCACACAACTCAAGATGTGTCCTCCTGTCTCAAACCCTCATGTCCTACATATAATACATATATCCACACTTATGGCAGCATACTGCTTATTGTATCCTGCTGCAGAAATGAGTCATACTCCACTGCTCCTCCATAGACACCCCACCCCTATCACAGGGAAGAAACTATCTGCTCTGCTTGTGAAATCTACTCCTTCTGCATGAAACACTTTATCATAGCACCTTTTGGGGGAACAGAGGGAGGGGAAGGGAGGGGAGGGGGGTTGTGCCTGTTGTGCGCGTGCACAGAAAGAGAAGGTATAATAATCTAAAAGACACTAAAAGGTGCTCGTGTGAACAATGAACCCACACATCACATCGCCTGAGGCCTTCAAAATGAGCATCATGAATATTTTAAGCAGTGCAATATTCTCAGGGAATCTGGAGATTGTCATTAAGCCCCCGGATCAGGATAACTAATGTCCCCGCCTGAAGAAGATGTCTGCTCAGCCCTTTTTTTTTTCTCTGCTTCTCACCAGCGTTTCTCAGTTAGACTGCTCCACATTCCCTCTCTAATGGTGGTGAGCATGAAACCAAGGTATTCTTCATGATGTTTGCAATGACTCGTTCGGTAAATATAGAAATATTGTGCCTTGAGTCCTCAAAAACCTTGTGAGCGAAGTTTAATGTGGAACTTTATTCTAATGAAGACTTTTAAATGAAGCTTTTCAGTTTGTAATGAACATTATGGATTTTTTTTCATCTGATACAGATAATACATCCCTGATCAGAACATATCATTCTGCTCTAGCAGAAAGAATCAGAAATAGGTTTCAATATAAAGACTTACCGATATGGGGTTTTCGGGACCAGTGCCGATACAGATTTTAAAGGTGGCCGATGTAGCAATTTTTTTTTTTTTTTTTACCAAAATTGGAATTAAGACAGACCTTTTCTATGTGTACTGACCAAACAATTTTTCTCCACTCTGCAAATGTATCCAGAAAGCTACTTTCTCATACATACATAAATAACTGCATATACCTGCCTCTTCCCTCGTGTTAGAATATCGAGACAGTATTCAAACATTAAAAAAGGTCCTATGTTGTACATCTCCATGAAACATTCATAGTACTGGTGGAAAAAGTAAGGGAACCCCTAGGCTAATGACTGCATCACAAGCTAACTGGAGTCAGGAGTTAGCAAATCTGGAATCCAATAAAAGAAACAAGATCTGTTGAAACAAAGAAACAAGAAGCATCTGCTGATGTGAACCATGTCTCACCAAAAAAAGATGTCCAAAGACCTACTATCACAATTTCTTGATTTGCATAAGACTAAAAGGGTAACAAAGTACTCTTAAAGCACGTAGGAATTGAACTTTCCACAGTTACGCAAATTTTCCACGAATGTAGGTGATTTCGTATACTGTGGCTTCTCTCCCTAGACGTGGGCGCCCAGCCACGTTGACCCTAAAGGCAAAATGCAGGACAATCAGTGAGGTAAAAAAAAAGAACCCTAGCCAAACAGCTGTAGACTGGAGGGATTCAATGGAACTAAAGCAGAACATATCTGTTCATGAGTCTACCAAACGCAAAAGATTGAACAGCTCTCATGGCCATGGCAGTATACCAATGTGGAAGCCAATGCTTCTAAAAAAAAAAACATCACTGCACCCCTTTAGGTTGCCAAGGAGCACCTTGACACACCACAACCATATTCGGTTGCACTATGTAAAGCATTGTAGGCAGAGGAAGCATCAGGACTTTGGGCTGCTTTGCTGCCTTGAACACTTGCATCATAAAGGGAGAAATTAATTCCCAAGTTTATCATTGCATCCTCCAGGATAATACTGGGGTGGCTGTCCACCAGCTTCAGCTTGGTAGAGTTAGATGCAGCAGGACAATGACCCTAAAATTAAAAGTAAACCCACTACAGAATGGCTTCAGAAAACAGCTTCCCCATCCAATTTTTGGAGTAGCAAGGTCAGAGCCCAGCCCAAACTCCAATCGAGGTAATAGGAATTAGAAAAAGATACATTCACATCAGATATCCTAAGAATATGTCTGAACTTAAGCTGTAAAGAAGAATGTCTCTGCAGTTCCTCCTGATCAGGTGTGAGCAGGAGCTACTGGAAGACTTTGGTTTAGGTTATCACTGCCAAAAAATATGGACTACTTATTTAATCTAAGGGTTAACTTACTTTTTCTACCAGCCCTATTAAAGTTCATTGGATGTGTTAAATAAAGACATGAAATATTATAATTGTTTATGTGGTATGAGGTAAAGCATGTTATCTTGTCTATACTTGTACTGTACTAACATGTCGACCTGATCACTTTTTATGACAAATGAAAGCAGAATCCTAGGCAATTAAAGGCTATGAACTCTTTTTCTTGCAGTTGTATGTATTTAGTGATGTTTTAATTAACTTCCAGATGGGCCAGAGACAGGTGGTAAAGTTTTATTCTATTAAAATCTATTGCAATTCTGCTCTTACCATTTCAGTTCTAGATTAATTGATCAGGAGTAAATGGATACTTGAGACGGTGTAAAAGCCTGCAGGAATACAGAGACTCTTGTAGTTTTTGTCATTTGTACATCAGGCTACATTTAAAGAGGGATATTTGAACCCTTCCTGGCTTTCTCTTTTTGATGTGTCGGGGCTCGTAAACTTCCAGGATCTAGTGGTTTGAGATGAGCTCTGCATGAAGTCTGTCTGTTGCCTAGTGAAACCTCTTGACTTCTCACAACCTTGTTTCTACATGGATCAAATTCTCCCCTCTGCTGGATTTGCTGTGACACTACAGCCCCTGGCACCCTGATCAAATCAAATCCATCTTCAATGACAAACACATGGGGTTAATTATAACTGTCTTGATCATATCAGCTGTTTCACATGAGACTGAATGATTCACAGAAGTCCTGCAGTAACATCGTGAGGCTCAAAAATCAGTAGGGTTTTGTCTTAAATAACTCCAAATCTCCATCTCTTCCACATATGCTTGACCTGAAAACATTAATTAAAAAATGCGCTGTATTGGGATTTTGATGTAAGACACTGCCACTTTTCAAGCATTTTGCTGCTCTCTACTGGGCAAAAGCACAACTGAACCTGTGGAGGCATCTCTGTTGAGAGAGATTCAAAGCAGAGACATACAACAAAAAAAGGAACTGCAGGGCCGCAAACTTGTTTTTGCATCTAATTTAAGTCAAATGGGGGAACTTGGATTATCCACCAATAGCTGATACCTGAACCAAATCCGGCAATTCAACAATGCCAACAAAACAGTGCTGAGGCATCTGCCCCGTTGAAAAAACATCTTCAACCCCTTGTTAAGACTTTAGAGCACAGCATGGCCTACATTTTCCATGTTAGCTGCAGTTCTTCACTCCCACTGACAATCACTGTGATAATCAGCCTGTGACTATTATGCACCAGGGCATGAAGCAGCCTTCAATGCATGCATAAATAAAGAAAAAGGAAGGCAACAAAAGGCTCCAGGAGCTTTTCTTCTTACCTGCCGTTTGATGAAGCTAGATGTTGTGTCAGAAGATGTGCTGCCATCTGAGCGTTTGAAGCGGCTCTTACGTTTAGGCAACTTCCTGGGCAGCTGTGATGAAAGAGACACATTCAGGTGAGGTAATAACTAAAGACAGATAGATAGCATGGAACTAACTTGAAATGTTTTTTTAATGTTTTTGTTGTAATTATTATCAAAATAAAACCCTACATTTAAGGAGAGATTATGCAAAAAGCTGCTGTGCAGCAGAGCAGCATCTAATATCAGATGTAGTTTTGCCAGTACCACACATATTTTAGGACTAAATCCAGCTGCATATCCTGTTCTGTGTAATGCAGAAGACAATTCACCATAGGCCTCTTGTAACAGTCTGTTAATAAGAGAGCGTGGATGTTGCAGTGAGTGCTGACAGGCCCTGTAGATTCAGGCTACAGGTGAGTCAGAGTCATGGTCTGCTTGTACCTTTACGCCAATAAAATCCAGCAAATTTTCACGTTTCTGATGTGTGTTAGATTTCCTTTATTAGTGTAAGGAGATTCACTGAAATGAATCATAAAAATCAATTTAAGAAAATGCCTGATCACACTCAAGCTGCAGATGAATCAACATCCATGGAGATTGTATCCTGTGTGTGTTTGTGTGTGCATGAAAGACATAATAACCATATATGAGGCTACTTAATGATCGCACTCACTGGCTTTTCACCGATGAAGCATCAATCTGCAGTTTCAGCGAAGGCGGAGGGGAAAATAAATAAATAAATAAAAAAAAGTAGCTCACTGCCAAATCGCGACGCCTCAATCTCAACAACAAGTAGCAAGACATTAGCTAACCTTTTAATGCCCCTCCGCCAGCACTTCTTAGATGTGTGAATAAAAGGAGTGAACGTGTGGTGGATTTACCTGAAAATAGTGCGATTGAGAGCCTGTTTCCACAGCAGACAGTGGGTCTACGGGCGATTTGGACATTTTGACTTGCACCATCTATTGGGAGCGCAGGGAGGCGGAATGCACACAGACATGGGTTACTGGAGGAAACAAGGAACACAAAATACATCTAAAATGCAGTAAAGACAGCGGGGGAAGCGGCGTGTAGAGGCGGAAAATATGGAGGGGAAAACGCGATTAATATCCGGGATCAGATGGCATGAAAAGCTAGCTAGGGTAAGAAAACAAAAGGTGTGTTATAAGCTACATCGGGAGTAAAAATGTAAAGCGAGCAGGAAAAATGCCGGAGCTAAAATAAACCGTTAGGACTGAAGCGTCATCGCTCGAGCAACCGTACAGGTCCATACTAAGTGTGGGTCTCTGCCGGGGGTGTCAAGGTTGCCTTCGCTGGCACAGAAATTAATTGAATACAAGATACAGGTATACCGTTTTAATACTTTCGTTTTTAAAGATGTGCTTGTTCATTTAAACAGCGTGTTTCCTCGAGTTTGTGTGCAATATTTGTCTGTTAAAGGGGAAATCAAAGCGTAAACCACATTCAAATATATGTGGAATCTTCAAGAGTGGATCTTTGAATTTATAATATAGGGGAGACTTAAAAAAAAAAAAAAAAAAAAAATACATTTAGAAAAATCCGAAAAAAAAACAACAACAAAAAAACAACAAAACATTTTGCAAAATTTACATTAAGAGTATGGAAAGAAAAATATTTTTCTATTCAGCAAAAGTTCTTGCATTATAATCACAAACATGTATATAAATGTATTAGAAGTAAAAGTACCACAGTAATGTACAAAAACACTGCCTGTGACCCCCTTTTTAACTTTTACATTTTACATAATGAGATTGTCACTGCTCATACATGGCAATTAAAGCAGAATATTGTTTTTTTTTGTTGTTGTTTGTTTTTTTATTCATATAAAAAAAACCCTGACTATAGCAAACATTGGAATGGCCAACTTGCTCCAGAAAAAGTAACAAAATCAAAATATACTTTAATTAAAGTAAAATTACCTGTTATGCAAAATGACAAATCTCAGTAAAAATACATAGCCTCTAATACGTTTAATCAGCCTGCGTTCTTGAGTTCTCGTTTTGCAAAGTAATACAAATAACTGTGCAGTTAAATGTCCTATTAGATTCCAAAGTGTGTTGATGGAAAAAATAAAACAAATACAAACGCTTAATACAGTACCTTAATACTGTATTTAAGTATAGTATAGTTGGAAATGTACTAGATGTATATATGATCGATTAACATTAAAATATTTTAGGGAAAAAAGCACATCATTTTTAATGTTTTTTATTATTATAAATAATCTTGATTGTATAAAAATTGGCATACATATATTTTAGTTAGTAAGCAAATAAATACCAGTGGTAGTATGTTCGTAAGTACATTATATCAAGAGCTGCACTTTTTTACTTTCACTTTGTGGGTATTTGCACTTGCACTTCAATTTTATGTAACTTTATTCTTCCACTCCCCTACATCTTAAGGGTAAATATAGTATGTTTTACTACTATCAGCTTGAGTAACTTTTCAGGTCAAGATTTAACATAAAAAAGAGTTGCATATCAATTTAAACAAGAACTATCAGAGGAGCAAAGACGTTCTTGATGCACTGACACTTTTGGGAGGCCAGATCAAGATATGTTAAACAAAATGCAGTTCCCCCATGTTAGGATTGACTGCTTATACTCATTCAGAACTACACAATAGGCTGGAAGGGGAGAAATTATAGGAAAAAGTTGAGACAATTCGCAGACCTCCATGGTTTGCCATCTTAACTCGTGGAAATATGCATTAAAAACTAAGTGTTAATGATGGGTTTCCAATTAAACGTTGTCCTTCTGAGCCAGAAACAGCAGTTTGATTCTTCTTCCAGCCAGCAGCAATGCAGCATATCTACTCGCTGATAACAAGTACATGAAAAGTCAGTGTTGCCAAATAATGCATGCACCCATAACTTTATTTCTGAATATCCAGGAGTCAAATGCTTTTAGCAGCTCA
>JAOWBC010001714.1:19017813-19029556 GCA_028566105.1 Hypoplectrus providencianus
TGATTTTATGATAAAGCTTTCTTGAGTCCTGTCTACCTTCATGCAGATTTTGTTGTTCTCGAAAATAAAACCCTCTGCAACTCCCAACGCCAAAATACTTTCATAGTCACACTCTCTCCACAGAAGTCACACCCGTGTGGTAGCCAGCAGAAGTGTGTAGTTTTTCAGTGTAAGGACCCCCAGCGTGTCCCTGAGCATGTTTACAGAAACATGACTGTGGGAAAAGGAGTTTGAACATGGTCAATAGGATCACAATCACTGGCTTTACATTACAACTAATTGTTCCAGACCTTGTTGTGCATTATTTATGTAACCTGTATGTGGTCTTGTGTTTCGGTGTGCAGCCTCTAAAATATTAAGAGATGAGTCTGAAACAGCAGAAGGAAATGCATAAAAGCCATTAAACTACTATTTATGGAGATCTCTTTTTCATCATTCATACTTTCATGTTGATAGATGGAAAAAAACGTTTCTTCACAAATACACGTGACAAGGGAAAATAGTTACAGTGGCAGTGCAAAAAACATGTTTGTTTTAATAAAATATACTGTGACTGTGATTCTGAATAAATTACACTTTGGGGAGCAGAAACAATTACTGAACATGTTCACAATTTCCTGTTTTAGAGGAACAAAGATATAATATCAGCTTCCCACTTCCTGTTCTTTATCTTACACATCATACATTTGTTTAAAGCCCCTTTCTTTTACTTTAAAACAGATAAAATACACTACTTCCTCCCCGGATTGCAATATTCCATCTGCTAATGTAATCTACATGAAATTATGATATGAGCCAATGAGTGTGTACTGCTTAAACAAATCTCAAAGTTATTTCTGGAATAACAATAAGTGAAATGTCAGACTAAGCCTATGTCCACAGTCATTCTCAATTTATTCAAACGTGCAACATATTTTCTGTAATTAATCATATAATCAAAATGTAATCTAGTAATTAATTGTTGCTCTCTATGGTGGTTTTAAAAATCCCCATAATGGAAGGAAAAAACGTATCATGTAAAATCCCCATTTACTGCTCATAGAAACACCCACTAGAGTGAACTAGTATGGGTGTTTTTTACAGGAAATAGTAAATGAAAGGGGAATTTGATTTCAAATCTAAGCAGTTTATGTTTATATATATACCTATATGTATGTATATACATTAAATTGAAAACAATTTACAAGTATTAGTATTAGTAGAACAAGTATTTTCATCAAATATGTTAAAGATAAAATAATAACATTTGTGGCCTTACATCACTGTGGTGCAGGTTTGAAATGACACTGCTTCATGTCAGTTGCAATGATTTTAGAAAGGAAGAATACCTTAAATAGTTTGATTGATGTTGTCCTGGAAATGTTCTGGAAATGATTTCCTGAGAAAGGACAAAACTCTTCCCTGCTGTTCATCACAAATAACAAAAATGACAAGACTGTACTGGTGATTGTTCTCCAAAATATCTTTTCATCTTCATCTTAAAAGTAGAGCCTGACCGATTTATCAGATGGACTATTTTAATCCTCATATACAAGACAATCACAGACATATCGGTATGACCGTATTTGTTGTCTGACTGTGAATGATGGATTAAAAAATTCTGCCATATAGTTATTTATTTTGTGTTTTTGTCATTTTTCTTCGTAATGGTCATCAGTTAACGTGTACTGAACAGACAGAAGTATCTAGAATTTTATTTGTATTGTTTATTCAAACGGTCTTCAATTGACTGAGTACTATTAAGCTATTTATTTTATTTTTATTTTTACATTGTTAGGAATTGGCTGATGCAAAGCATACTACATATGTAGGCTACTACATTTATTGTGTAATAATGTTAAATATTAAGAGAGATGTGTAAGAAAGAGCAGCTATTCGTGTACCTTACCATCGTCATATTGGTAACTGATGATTGTTCCCCTCTCAAAAAATCTCAAAAATAAGGTAGTGACTGAGACGGTATTCTATCTTTAAGACTGTAAGAGACAAATGTTTGTTGTGTGTTTCAGTTAGCTGCAGCCGGTCGACGCTCACCTCCAGACAGTGTATAGACCACCCAGCAGAGTGACAAGGCGGGGCTTGACTCTTTATCTGTTGATGTGGTTCTGGTCATTTCAGATAAGGGCGGTGCGAGCTGTGTGTAGACATGAGGCTCAGGCTGAGTACACAAACCCAACAGCTGCCTGGCACCACACACACACACACACACACACACACACACACACACACACACACACACACACACACACACACACACACACACAGACTCTCTCACAAAGGCTAAAAGTGACAGCAAGCGAGAGTCAGAGCAAGAGGAGGCGGGGGAAGGTAAATGAAATGAAAGAATATGGAAATAAATAACCAACACTCTCAAGAAAAGATAAGGGACAACCTACGGGGGAGACTCTTATGTTTTCACAAGTAAAGCACCGCCATTGTGTTTGGGGTGCTGGAGTGTGTTTTAGAGAGCCTGATCTAACACAGATGTTCTAAGGAGTTCCAGATGCTCCTCAAAGGCCGATGAGCTCTGACTTGCACTCTCGCTGGCCTCGTTTCAAAAACAATATCCCATCAGTCACTGTTCCCTCCGGGAAAAGGTCTTATAAATTCAGTGTCCTGTTCCTCCACACAATTTTATGGAAAACGTTTTTTTTTTTTTTTTGTTTCCATCTGAGCATGAAATCTTGTACTTTGTGTATTTAGGAGCCCTTGGTATTCCAGGATGTCTCCAACCTTAAAAATTAAAAGCAATGCTAAATGTTGGTTTTATTAATTGCCAGTACTGCAGTATGACTTTATGTATGGCTTCATTTGACATTTAAGGAGCCTGTATTGTGAATTTTATCCACCTGTCTGAATAACTAGTTTACTCACAGTAGTCATGAAAAATGTAAAACCATCACATCATCTATATTATTTAGCTGTAACCACATGAATGAATAGTGTAAATACATAATTTTGCAAAAATAATTGAACAAGTGCCTGCCAATCTACCCACATCAATTTTTAGTAAGTTTGCTTGTGTTGTTTAAGCAGGCTGACAGAGCTGTTATGAAAGGAGGTATGTGTTCGGCTCCTCAGTCTAATGATTTTTATAATAGCCTACTAATACATGACTAGATCATAAGACAGCACTTTCCTGATACTTGGGAATATGTATGAGGCAGATTAGGACTTTTCCTTAAAAAAAACTTGGACCTTTAGTTGAAACTAATAAATTTGCTGGTAATGGTTATCATTTCAAAAGCAGAAACACGGTTTAATGGCTTGAAATGAGAAGCCCGCTCTGTCTGAAATCGAAGAGGGTGTGTTTTAAAGGAAGCTGTGCAAGCCGACAGAGTTTTAATGTTAAATCTGCCAATTGTGAATTTGTTGGGACTTGGTCTCTGTTGACTTGGATATTTTTACTGTATTTATGACATTTTAAATATTATATTTATTTAATTATTCCTAGGGAAAAAAAATTCTTGGTAAGTGGAGACAATAGTCATAACACTGAGAATACAGAATGTTCTGACGAGAGTATGGCAGGGTAATCAGCCTGTGACACAAAATCATCAGCCCCCACTACTGTACACCCACTTTCCCCTTTCCCCCCTCAGCTGGTCCCTACGCTGCACCCTCCTTGAACCTGGGTAGGGGACTGCAGGTCTTTGGAGAGAGGCTGTGGAATGTGGGTGATAGTTGCTAAGTGAAAGCTGTGCTGCCATCTCTGATAATTCACAGTCTCCGTGGGTGTGAGTCTCAGGCCAACACTAAGCAGAACCTTTCACAAGACTGAGAAAGAAGCAGAGAGAGGAAGAGAGAGACCCAACAACACTGAGATTTATATAAAATCACCACCATCATCACATCGCTACATCTCCATCTTCCACACATAAGAGATTTACAATGACTGCTGGCTTCAGAATGAGTTTGCTAACAGGACTATTAAGTCAGGAAAGTTAACATAATACCTGCACACACAATATAGCAAAGCTTGTTTTTGCAAATCAACACTTTCTAAACTGGCTTGCTGAATGATTGAATGGTGATTTTGGTCTGCAGATTTATTTTATTTTATTATTAAGATATTACGATCTTCTTGGACTTGCTAATTTTGTTGATTTTTATTTATGATTTAACATACACCTTCCTGTGATCAGTGCTGGGGGTTAGCTGAGTATTGTTAATTGGGATGGAGAGTACAATGGAGAGTGGAGGGTTAAAGAAGAGGTCAGGTCTCTGACTTCTTTGTTAACATGCCGAGAAAAAAAGAAAAGAGGAATTCAGCTGACATGGTGCAAGCAATGTGGACTAACCAGAAACCTCAGCCAGTTGGATTTCTAATACAATTGGCTTGTGCTGACTATTAGTCACATCCTACTGTCTGTTTGGGGCTTGTTTAATTGCACAGACGGACTCGATTAGTTTTTCCTGTTGATCGTTTTTCCTTTATGTGGGCCTTTTAATCTGTAGCTGATTCTTTGCCTTTTCAACACGTGCCTGTTCAGAACAGTGCTGACAGCTTGGCCTCCAGTATTGCTGCTTGCAGCTTTTTCAGACAACTGCTCATCCTAACTTCACTCTGAAGATGTGCTTTCTTGGGTCCTGAGAATACATTACATTACATTACATTGTCACATCCCTTAGCAGTGCTTGAGTATAAAAAAAAGTGTTTATTCCGAAAGTTCCCTTTTGAAATTTCCTATTAATGAAGTCTTCCAGGTTTACAATGCCAAATGTAAACAAAAAAAGTGGTTGTCTGTGATAAACTGATGTTTATTTGACAAATGTCACATAGTTGAACTCTCAGTGGTGCTGCCTGCTTTCATATATAACCAAACAGTGCCGGCAAACATGACACATGATCTAACCGACGCCATCATACATTTAATTTTACACCATATTCATACATGATAAACTTATCCAAATGTAGAACAGGTTTAACTACTTGACAGAATGCACATTTGTAAGTAAATACAGGTAAATACATTGCCTTGTTTGATGATTTACCTTTTATAATCTGTCATTGTTGTGGAGTCAGGGAATTCTTTTCCATTTTACTTTTCTAGTAGGAAGAGGACATTTTCACGTCCCAAGTTGTCTGAGGAGCTGCATTGCATTGCTGCTGTGTGATTTAACAGTAACAGGGGTACCTTATCCACACAGCATGTACACATATAGAGACCTATTGATAAATATGTGCCATCGATTTCAAGAAATTGCATTGGACATTGCCAAATAGGCAAACAGTTGCCTATTTACACATCCAGATATAACAACATTACCATTAATTTGTAGTTCTGTTTTCTGACAAGTTGGTTAATGGAAATCCAAAAGTCAGTTTAGCTCTGTGTTTTGTGACCACCAAGAAAAATATCTGTCTCATTCTCTACAAAAAGCTTCACTGTGTACACCAGCTAGTCATTAACTTGTCTGTAACTGAAACCAGCTGCCTGCTGCAACTAAAAAGAAATAATTTTATGAGAGCTGTGACGGTGAACCAAAAGCAGTGAACTAGAAGATGTTCTTTAGAGTTGATTTGCTTTTGCTTTGGAAGCTTCAGAGGGGGTTAATTTTCTGTGGGTTTATCACTGGTTATCTCCCATTCAAGTAGGCCGCCATTGGATCTATTGTTAATATAAATCAAATAGATATTGATTTTAGCTGCTTTAAATGAATGTTTCCAGCTACATCACATTTATATCCATCTTGTAGAATGCTGTCAAATGTCCAATTGTCAACATTCTACCGTATTGCTCTCTCCTAATAAAAGAACACCCTCCCTAGTGTGAAAAGGGGCCTGGTGGCCTTAAAAGTCAATGTTTATAGACTCACTGTCAGGACCAGAGACTTCCTACTAAAGTAAATGGCTGCCGTGCTAAATCCATCATAAAGAAGGAGAAAATTTATAAATAAAATTTCTGAATGTTCCATTAGCACTCCTCTCATCCTTGTCTGCTCACCAAACTCTAAGACTGTAGCTTTAGATGGGTTTCATTAGATCTAGAGTGGTGCTGAGTGTTGTCTTTGGATGTGGAGGAAGGGTAGATGCTTCTGAAGTTTTGTCAATGATGGTAAGGTCCATATCATTTTTGCATTTGTCAGTTGATTTTCAGTTGTTGGACTAGTTTGAATTGGACTGAAATATCAGCTGTTGTATGGATTCCCCTGTACCTTTGTAAGGACACTCATGATTCCCAGAGTATGCATTATGCTGACTTTCTAATCCCTGTCTTTTTTTCTAGTGTCAATAATGAGATTGACATGGTTAACTGTGGTTAATGTGGAAAAAAACCCCATCTAAAACACCAAACTTAGATGATGACCATGATAAACATTTTATTTTCTAAATATAATCAAGAAAGCATTGACCTTTCCAGCATTTAGTTTCAGGGACAGCCTTGTTTAGGCATATTGTGGTTGGGCAATATGTTAGAATCTTTCAATCAGCAATAGTCAGAGAACAACCAACAATTATTGATATATTTTCATTAGGTGTGGGTCTCACATAGTTTATGAAAGACTTGGGTGCACATATTTGATGGCGGGTTTGGTGGTCCAAATCATGTAAAATAAATCAAGGATCAATGAAATGTTTTACTAACTACATTGTGGAGGTTTTACTGGATGTAGCCTTTTTTCAAAGGTGTTCATTTATTTGGCAATGCATCCATAAAGCCATGATGATCATTTATTGATTAAGCCTGCGCATCCTCTCTAAGCTGGTGGGAGCTTTTTGTGGAAAAATACATTTTAATCTATGTTGTGTGTACTGCTGTTTTGCCTCTCCTGTTTAGATCAGAGCAGCTCTTACATAATGCCATTTTGATATCCTAGGATTAGGCCGAGGTCCTCTCCACAGACTGGCTGGCTGCTCCCATCATGTCACCTACTAGGGAAATGACGAGTGCTTTATGACAAAAAACAAACTGATGCTCAATTCCTGGTTTATTTCTGTCTTCACAAACCGAACATAATCTTTTTAGTTGGCCGTAATCATATCGGTAACTCAGTCATGAACTCTACCTGACAGTGGCTGAGTAATGCAGATCATAATGCAAGTGTTCTGCCTGTAATGGAGCTGGACCATGCTAGTACAGGAGAAACTGGGCAGATAAGGTAATAAGTGATGAGTTTGGATAAATGAGTGGTGTGAGCACAGAGGAGCAGGTGCACTGGAAGCGTGGCAGCATGGACAGGTAGCACATAAACGCTGCCAAGCAGAGCTCCTAAAGAGGTGGAGTGCTGTTGCGTAAACACAGGACCTTACTGTGTACTCTGTAAACCCACTAGCCCTTGCCCTCTTGAGAAAAGCAAGCAATTAGTTTGAGCCTGTGAGCTCAGACACATGGAGTGTGATGTGCACATTGACTGGATCACAACAGATAAATACTTACAGTAGCTGCAGCTCATTGCACTTGCAGAGAAAACACAATTTTAACTCTCAGACTGCACATGCACATATAGATTAATATGACGAGTTCACCTGCAGACACACTCTGCTGCAGGTTTCACTTTTGTCTCATGGCTGTTTTTGCTTGATCAGTGAGAGTAATGTAAACAGAGCTGAGCGCTCTGAGCCATCTGCCTAATGTCACTGTGGCCCATATCTGTCCTGCTCTCTCTCTCTTTCTCTCTCTCTTTCTGTGTGTGCAGATCTCATTTGAGTGCTCTCTTCCTCCTCTCGTGATCCTCACATTGTCTTTTCCTTCCTCATCCTGCTCCTTTCCACTTCCTGCCATCAACATCTGTCAGTCTTCCATTTTATCTTTGTTGTCCTTTATGCTGCTGGTCTATTTTTTATTCCACCCCTTGTTTGCTTTCTTTTAAAACTCGTCTATCCATAATCCATCTGTTTATATTCCTGTCTGTAATAAGTTTGTACACCTTGGTTTACCTTTAGCCTCTATTGCTATAGTCATTATTCTTTTTTAAGCCGCCCTATATATTAATATATATTTTCATTCAGTGATGCTCTTTTTGTTCAATATTCAGACAGAAGAACAAGCTCCTGTTCTGGTCACTTTAAAGTGTGCACCACCTTTTTTGGGAAGGAAACTAAATGCATCATCTCTCGCTCAACCATAAACGCAATATAAATAGTAACATTGATAGAAATTTGAGTTTGATTTGACACCAGCCAGGTTTCTATGTATGTAATGTATATCATGAAATTAGCAAAAGAAAATGTTTACATGATTTTTAGTGATTGGTTATTCAAAATAAACAGTAGGTGGAGCAAATTCTCCAGTTGGAAAAGTATTAAACCATTGCAGAAGAAAAAGAGCAGCAAGATGATCAGATCTGAATGGAGCAATAAAGCATTTTCTTATCACCAGTTGAGCAGAAGTTTTAGTTGACAATGAAGTAATGTACATCATCATTTATTCACTGTTGTTTCCATTGCACTTTGTTGCATTGTAACTTTTTCCACATCATTTAAAAAAGGTAAAATAAACATGGTATTCATGGCCATGCTTAAGGGTTTCTGTGGAAGAACAACCCCATTTAACCATGAAAGGTATTTTTTTTTAATTCAGAGTGACTTGGAATGTGCTGAGAAAAAGACTTCAGAATTAATTTGGAAACAAATATTAAACAAAAAAAGAAAAAAACTGTTTTGATTCAGATTGTGTTTAGATAGATTTTATTTAATAAGAACTATCCTTCTAATAAATGCTATGTGGGTGTTTTCTGATTGTGGTAAGTACTGTTTGCAAGAAATAAGTTGATGGTAAACTGTTATAGTAACATTAACAGAACCTTTTGGCCTATTGTATATTTCCATTTTTACTCTGTAAATGTCAGTGTGTAGAAGATTCTGGCCACATGCCCACAAATTGCATTGAGTATAAGTACTTGAGAGAACAAAAGCGGAAAGATTCAGAAGGAGATTTTTCTTTGGAAATAAATCTCATGGAATATCTACAGGGCGAAATAGCAAAACTCTGTTATTAATTGTTGAAATGAAGGCTTCAATTAGGATCTCAACCCCTTCCTTTGCTTATTATTAGTGTTTGATAGAACATCTTTCTACTGCACACTCTTAAAAAGTGAATATTATATTAATTTATAGAAAGCTTTGACACAAATATTCATATATTTGTATATTCTAATGATATTTTTGACATGTTTTAAAGGTTTTTGAAAGTGTTCAACAACAGGTTGCTAAAAGTATGAATAATTCTATACTTTGATACAATGTTTTTGAAATGATACAATCTCTAGTTATAATACATTCTTTTATATTGCTGCACATGCAAACAGCAGGAGAGAAAATCAGCTATGTATTTGTATGTGTTCAGTGACACTTCATGCCTGGGACTTTTAAACTTTTTGCTGTGATTTCCAAAATGTATGAAATATCATATTTATGTACCGATATTGATATTATCACATTTATGCACCGATATTGGAGTTAAAAATTCTAGTATAATGACAACCATAGTTATATCAGTCATCTGTTATGGTGAATTGAAGGGCTATCAACAGCAGACCCACACCTTCAACTCAAGTTATCTAACCAAAAATGCCGAAAACTGTACTTCCTTCATCTCTGCTCCAAACAAAATGTTGCTCTGTCCAGAGTCTTCTGTATTGTTTTTAGTTATATTCTGATTGTTTTTTTTTTGTTAATGTTGCCTTTAAACAGCAGTTACATTTTGGGGGTTTGATTCCTCAGAGTCTTTCTTTGTTTTTGGGCAACAAAGCTCGAAAATTGTCCGGTGGTGGACATGTCTCTCACGTTGATGTAGGACAAGAGATGAAATGACTACTAGAGATTTTCTCTCAAATTTCTGAACATTTTGTCTCAGACAAAAAACAATCCAAATCTGGAATCCTGCAGTTTGAAGGTGCCTTAAGACTGTGAGCAGCAACTTTGAGAAAAGAGGGAGCGGGATTAAATTTTTGCCACTTGTATCACAATTTATCCTTTTCAGATGTTTTGTATAAACATGTTGAAGTACTCTATGAGCATCAGTAAAATCAGTGAACCAAACACTGTAACTGTAATTTAATAAAGGTAAAAAGACATCCTGATGATTTAAATGTATACATCCTGGGTACCTTCAAGACGTTTTGATTGATGAAACCATTTTGCCCTGGAAGTCATAAAATCAGCACTGAGTGACTATATTAGAAATGTATTTATACCTGCTTACTTAACACTTATTGACTCATTCACTCCCTCTGTTACCGACCTCATATCTCAAGCTTGACAGCCTCTTCCTTTCTCCTTTGTCTTCTCTCCAGGTGAGCGCTAATGTCCTGATCTTCCTGTGCACTAACATCATTGGCATCTGTACACACTACCCCGCTGAGGTTTCCCAGAGACAAGCCTTCCAGGAGACCAGAGGATACATCCAGGCCAGACTACACCTGCAGAGGGAGAATCAACAACAGGTAGGCTTCCACACAGACACATTTATCTATATGTAGACATGTACATATAATCAGTACCTGGCCAGAATTTCAGACCTTTTTTTTAACACTTTAGAATGTGTTCAACCTTGAAGCTATTGTAAAAATAAGATGTGAAATTATTTTAATTCAAAGTTAAGTAAGCTGCACCTGAAGACTATTGGGAGAAAATAAAGACTCAGAAATATGCACCCATAAAATGAAAACTGCTGCATGAACAAGAAATTGTAGAATCACTAGGCACAGTGTCCTCAGAAATGGCTGGCAATATTTTAGAGTTTTGTAAATGTCAAAGCAAATGTTTTGTTTTCTTTTAAAATACTGTATATACGTCCCTCTTCTGACTTGACTACCCTCGTCTATTGCTCACAAACCCATAGATTCCTACAGAAAATGTAAATCTTTAAAAATGGGCTGAGATCAAGGCTTAATTTCTGAACCACAAAAAATTGATTCTAAAATGCAAACATGTTGCCTTGAGATTCCAGGAGAAACACCAAAACAAAACAAAAACACTAAGTGTAAATACTTAAAAATAAAGAGGAAGGGGTCATGAGAAAGAAAGACTAAAGATAAATATTAATAAAGAATGAAAATAAATAAATAATTGCTTTTATTTTGTGTGTTTTTCCAGGAACGTCTGTTGCTTTCAGTTTTGCCGAGGCACGTTGCCATGGAGATGAAGGCTGACATCAATGCCAAGAAGGAAGACATGATGTTCCATAAAATCTATATCCAGAAACACGACAATGTCAGGTCAGCAGGGACACTTGGCGTCAGCTCCACACAATTAATTATTGTTGTCTGTTTAGTTAATTTGTGGAGTACATGTTGTGATGTGCAGGGATGTATCAGATCATAGCATCCTGAAAACATGGAAATATATGTGTCGCTTCATCCTTTAAAATTACACTCAAAACAAAAATATTTTCCCTAATTCTTGCTGAGAAAGATTCACAATACACACACACAGACACAAGCGTGTTCACAGAGTCATAAGAGGGTAGAGTGGTTTGGCAGAGTGGAGGCTAATTAACACTAGTGAGGGAATACTTAATCACCAGCAGCCAAGATAAGATAATCCCCAAAGATGGAGAGCTTCGGCACACATTCAATTACAGCACTGAGCAAACACACTGCACACAGTCCCTTTTTCCCTTACACACACACACACACACTGGCTAAGATCTCCTTCAGAGGACTTTCAGGTCAAACGTCCTCGGCTCTCAAGGTCAGAAGTAACACACAAGCAGAGGTGACTTCTCCTGTACCTACCTTTTACATGCATTTATGTAAGACTGGTTTTGATAAGTGCTATCCTAATAAACTTTATAAT
>JAOWBC010001714.1:19031220-19056671 GCA_028566105.1 Hypoplectrus providencianus
CACAAAAACTAAAATCTAAATAAATGTAATAGGGTTAATATGGCTTGCTATTATTACAATTCTGCAAAGTCATTTAGTGTTATTATGAATGTACTTGTCTAGTGTTGTTTATTTTATGATAACTATAACAAGACTTGAACCTGCATGGATTAAATGAGAGTGTCTCGGTTGTGTGAAACATGCAAGTGACATAATGCATTACGCACTTGTGATGTAGTTATATACAGTTTTGTCAAAAAAATTTCTGAGCTGCATGACATAGATAACAAATATGAAAAATGTATTTTAATTAATCCAGTTGAGGCTAACTTGGTCAAAAGTGACTGATAGACTGATATTTAGTGACTCGCTTGGCAAGGTCTAAATGCTTTTAGCTGGTGGTGTTGAGATGCAGCTCAACAGCGTTATGTGGAATAAACTTTAAGAACTGAAGGAGGCTTAAACAGATGACAGTGGACAGATTTGTGAATGAAGTCAATTCTCTACATCCTGAACTGAATGCTTCCCTCGTGGGCGTGATAAAGCATGAATCTGGTGTATTTTGTCACTTATATTATCATTGACTGTGTTGTACGGGAACAGTTGGTCAAGCCTTCATGTTCTTCCCTCCGAGCAGAAGGAGGAGAAGGCGATGATGGCGAAGATGCAGCGGACGAGAGCCAACTCTAATGAGGGTCTGATGCCACGCTGGGTCCCCGACAGAACCTTCTCCAGGACCAAAGACTCCAAAGTCTTCAGACAAATGGTGAGAAAAAACAACATGCTTTTCCATGGGAATTAATCCGGGCTGCAGCCTTTCTGTAAGACTCATATATTTCTTTTTATTTGTTCTTCAGGGGATTGACGAGACCTCCAGTAAAGACAAGTGAGTACTGACTCTTGATGCCTACACATATGCAGGCAGCTGTGGTTAATTTAATCAACAACCCCTATGTCTTTGCAGCCGTGGTGTTCAGGAGGCCATGAACCCGGAGGACGAGGTGGATGAATTTCTGGGTCGAGCCATTGACGCTCGCAGCATTGACCAGCTAAGAAAAGACCACGTTAAGAAGTTCCTGCTCACGTTCCAGACGTCCAGCCTGGAGAAAAAGGTACACACTAAACCTGAGTAATTTCTTAAAATTATAAATATAATTAAATATAATTCATAAGGAGAGGAGAGAAAAAGCTCCAGCTCATGTCTGACTCACTGCATCTGCTGTTTTCCTGTTTCAGTATTCCAAGAAGGTGGACGATCGCTTTGGAGGCTATGTTGCGTGTACTCTGCTAGTGTTCTGCTTCATATCCTTCATACAGATTGTTATCTTTCCACAGTGAGTGCTCATTCACATACTGTAGATCCCTCTATATGCACAATTTGTTTGTTCATTTGGTCTGGAACAAGTAAATTAAATAATACATTGATGCCTTTTTGAAGTAAACTAAAAACCTGTGAGTCATTTAGACAAATATGTAACTCATGGACTGGACTTTGTTTTCAAAAAGCTACTAAAATGAAAATGAAAATGAGAACCAAAAGTCCAGATTACAAAAGGATCTTGTGTGTTCTTCTAGTAACTGTTAAAATTTTCCATAATATAACAGCTTACATTTATTGTTTAGAGGTGTAAAATGTTTTATTAATTAAAAGCTAAAATACAGTGTATAGTTCAGGACACAAGGTCAGCTCACCTCATTGTTATTATTAGAATTTTTTGTGACTTATAAGAAATGTCATTTTAATTTTTTCATTAAAAATCAGAATTTTTAGAATCAAGAATTTTTAAGGAACTGTGAAAAACTCTCTTATTTCGCTCTGCTATCTAACACCAACTTACTGCACAAGATTCCAAATGGTCATAGCTTTTCTGTGAAAACACCTTAAATGTTTCTCTAAAACTGTATTCTGTGTTTTCCCTTGCAGCACCCCAGTTATGCTTGGGATCTACATCAGTATCTTCGTCATTCTCGCCAACATCCTTTTCATCTGTGCCATATATTCGTGCATCAAGGTAGTGGAGCTTTTCAAAACATTTAACTCACTGTATGTGTAATGTGTAAATCATTCATGTTCCCTCTACTCTTCTCCTGTAGCTCTTTCCAGCTGCCATGCAGACTGTTTCAAAAAAGATTGTCCAGTCTCGCACCAACAGCACCCTGGTCGGAGTATTTACCATTATCCTCGTTTTCATCTCTGCCTTTGTTAATATGGTAAGATTAAGCAGATAGCATCAATATAGAAAAACAAATCAAACACGTTGGAAATCATGCTGAATACATGTGTTTTGGTTTCACTGCAGTTTGCTTGTGACACCATGAGCTTGGTACAATGCGTTGCTGAGAAGCTGAACACCTCTGCAGCACTGGTGACGCCCTGTTTGATCCGCAGCTTGAATGTTTCCATTGAAGGGGGTCTGGAGATCTGTCCTAGCCAAGGCCCCTCCTGCCCCTTTCCTGAGGTGAGTTCATTGTTGTGTCACCACTTCACTGTTTGTGTTCGCTGCACAGCTGGTCGAGCCTTTTCAAAAAAAGGAAATGTCACATTTGCATTTGTGTTTTTCTGAGATCTATTGTTGATAACACCTATTCATGATGCTGCTCCCCAGTATTTCAGCTACAGTGTGCTGCTGACGCTGCTGGCCTGCTCAGTGTTCCTGCAGATCAGCAGCATAGGGAAGCTGGCCCTCATGCTGCTCATCCAGCTCACCTTCCTGCTGCTGGTGGAGTGGCCACAAGTAGCACTGTTCGACAACGCGGACCTCGTTGTCACCTCCAATGCCATGTAAGTGCTGCAGGATGTGGATGCTGATTCAGTGCTCGTGTGTTACAACCACCGCTTTAAGAATATTCACACTGTTGTACACAGAATTAAGGGTTTGTTACTCCAACACTGTTTGGTGTTCCAGCGAAAACACATGTAACGACACCACCAGGATGATAAATGTTTGGGTGCTCCCAATGTTGAAATATAGTGAAGATTATTATCCTCTCTAATGAATATTTACATATGTTATAAAAACTTAAAATACACTGAATAATAGAAAATATAAGAGGTCCTTTTCAGTTTTGCAGCCTACTGTGATGCATTACCTTTTGGCAAAGTATTACTTCAATGCTCATACAGTGTAATACAGAAGTGTTTGAAATTGTCATCATTTATCATGTCTATCAAGTGGTAAAAATGTTCAGTTTTCAGCAATACACATTTCTCTGTCTTTGACAGTTGCATTTTGGTCTACTCAAAATAAGTTAAAGGAAACATATCCCTGTGTTTTGTTTTGTTTTAGTTCTTCTATACTAAACTGGAACTAACTTCATCAAACAATACCCAGCCCTATTTGATCGTTGTCATAGTTTTTGGTATATATACAATTAGTCATACAAATATGACTGTGAATATATATTTCAGGTACATGTCAGAATTTTGTGTGTTTCATTATTTTTTCTAATGTTATTTCTTTCTCTTTTTAGTGATTTAAATGAAACAAGCACTCAATGGTAAGAATTATAATTTGTATTTACTATCAAAATAAACAGTTATTAATAAGTTTTCTTTATTTTTATTGACCTGAATGTTTTGTTTATGTTTTAACTTTCAGGTCCAGTTTCAATGAAACTACAAACCAGTGGTAAGACATTCATTCATACATTCTCATTGGAGTTTTTTTTTTTGTTTTAGTTTTAAACCTCCTATTCTCTCATGTCAAGCTGTGTGTGTGATGTGACCATGTATCCCTCACTTTACAGCCCATTTGTTGTGACCAAAGTGTCCCTGAGGGTCATGACTCCAGTGATCCTCACAGTCTTTGTCCTGGCACTGTACCTGCACGCCCAGCAGGTCGAATCCACCGCACGCCTCGACTTCCTGTGGAAATTACAGGTATGTGCGGTGTCCACTAGATGGCGTCATCCACCATGTGAAGTACAGATTCACACTGCAAATCTGATGAAGATGATTGAGCTGTCTCGAAGTTTAATATTTAGATTAAATACTAGAATATCTGCAGTCAACGCATTTTATTACAGCCTTCACAAATGAACTGTTTATATATCTAATAAAGAAATCTTGACTCCCAGGCCACAGAGGAGAAGGAGGAAATGGAGGAACTGCAAGCCTACAATCGTCGCCTCCTCCATAATATTCTGCCTAAGGATGTAGCCGCTCACTTTTTGGCACGTGAACGGCGTAATGATGAGCTATATTACCAGTCCTGTGAGTGTGTGGCCGTCATGTTCGCCTCCATCAGCAATTTCTCTGAGTTCTACGTGGAGCTGGAGGCCAACAACGAGGGCGTGGAGTGTCTCCGGCTGCTTAATGAGATCATTGCTGACTTTGATGAGGTAAAGTTTGTTTGTAAAGCTCAGTATGTCTTCCCTTTCACATTTTTAAGGATTAATACGTGACATTTTTGCATCAAAATGTTTAAAAATAGCTGGACTTATGTTAGATATTCAGTTGAGTTGTCTTCTCCCAAATGATCAAATCATCACAGTCATGGAATTGCACTAGACAGCAATGATGCATTGTTATGCCATCCAGCATCATTTTTTAATAACTGATGCCTTTCTGCAACACAGTAATTCAGTAGAGACCTAATGTCTTGATGCATTTATTTTTCAATATTGATCCAGCTTACCGCTATGTGTTAATATTTCAAGTAGCTCCTTCTAGCCGCCAAGCTAATGTGTATGGTAACATAATGTTGTAACACCCTCAAAAATATATTGTCACTATGAGTGTTTTGCCATGCCACTTTCTGTGCATTTAAGACAAAGTTTCTTAAAAAAGAATTGCAAGTTGCAGAAATGTTATGTTAATATGTTCTCAGATCATTAGTGAAGAGAAGTACAGACAGCTAGAGAAGATCAAGACTATTGGCTCCACCTACATGGCGGCCTCCGGTCTCAATGACTCCACCTACGATAAGGAGGGCCGCTCACATATTCTTGCACTGGCTGACTACGCCATGAGATTGAGGGAGCAAATGAAGTACATCAACGAGCATTCCTTCAACAACTTCCAAATGAAGATAGGTAAGAGAACATTGAATAAACAAAGACCACAAGTCGGGGTCTCAAGGTGGTAGAGTGTTACAACAAAGGCTGTGTCAATGAAGCATGAAGCATGAAAATGCCCAAAAAATAACCTTTAAAACAAAAACAAAGACTACAACTTTTTATCTCCAGCTCAAGAGTTATTTTATTGGAAAGTTCTCTGATAGACCTCTTATATGAGAAGGTTTTTTTATGCTTGCTGAAATGTTTTTGTCCTATATTCCCAGGTCTGAACATTGGACCAGTGGTAGCAGGGGTCATCGGTGCGCGGAAGCCTCAATATGATATTTGGGGAAACACAGTCAATGTGGCCAGTCGTATGGACAGCACAGGTGTACCTGACTGCATACAGGTAGGGGCCATGTGACAACCATCAAAGTTATCCCAGGTGAAAAGTGAAGTGAATATACATGCCACATTATTAAACTGATGCTGCATAAGAGCTGACTTAAATACAGATTGGCGTCAACAAAATGTGTTTCTCATTGACAAGGCCTCAAAAAAAGAGGAATAGTAGCTTTAACAATTGCCTGTTGTCTCAATAATAGGTTTGGACAATGCGTTGAGTTGAAGTTTTTTTTTTTTTTTTTTTGAGGTGTTCTTCAAGGCAATCCTGCAAAATCGTGGGACACTCTGAAATGTTAAAGTAGCAAGAAAAAACTTGTCATTTGATTTTTACAAAAAGCTGTCCAAAGCTGTTTGATCAGGGCCATTAGTCTCCAGATCAGTCAAACCCTGGCCTGGATTCATGATCATTTCTTGAGTTTTTGAAGGAAATTATTGTGGCCCTTAATCCTTGAAGATAAATACTTATGTAGCTTCATATAAATCTATATTTTCTGTTCTGCTCTCAGGTGACTACAGACCTCTACCAGGTGCTTGCAAACAAAGGGTACGTGCTGGAGTGTCGCGGGGTGGTTAAGGTTAAAGGTAAAGGGGAAATGACAACCTACTTCCTGAATGATGGACCGCCCAACAGTTAGCAGCCATGGCAACAGCAGATGTCGGGACGATCCCCACTGCAGGGACACAGCACCACTGAGCAAGGACTCACAGTGTGAGCGAATGGCTAAAAACTAGAGACGCCATCACTTGAATCCCAAGTAAAGGGGAAAAAAAACTTTAAAGACTTCAAAAGGAAAGTGTTCTTGATGAGAGGAAAATGTTCTTGTTTAACAGCCATTTTGGCTCACATACATGTTGAAGGACACATGTTTTTCTCATGTCTAGCCTCTCTCTCAGGCTTCTTGAAAGATGCAAAGTCTGTTTATTTAAAACAACGCCTTTTAGCCTGTGTCAAAAGAAGATTACCGCTGTACATAAGGCTACTTTTTATTTTTACTTTGTTTTGTTGTTTTTTTTCGGTATTTTTTTTTAAATTTCACATGACTTATGAACAGGTACTCATGTTTTGTTCCTGAATTAATTATTTATTTTGATCTTGATGTTTTGTGCAAAAGGTCCTTTATGAAAAAGTGTGAATACATACGTGCACAAATATCCAGTTTATTACACGTTTATAAGTGTGTATGTACTTGCATATTTGTGTGTGTATGAATATATGTATAAACTGAGGAGGAATATATTGACCAAAGACTAAAGTATTTACTAAAAGCAAGGCAAGACATGTTTGATATGTTCTCGCTAAAGTCAGCAATGATCACGCCTCTGTTTTTTAGGCAGGAGGCCTGAACCCACCGTCTTTTGGCCAACTGCTGGCAGCGTAGGCTGCTCTATTGTTTTCATAAAATATGTACAATTCATTTATTATGTCTGTCTTTTAGGCAGCAAAAAGCTTATGACTTTAACTCTAAATTATGGTGTTGCCCTCAAACTCTAAACAAAAATACTAAAGATGACTAAGGATGTTAGAAAGTGATATCTGAAATCTATATTTTTATCTCTGAGGAGTAGAAGTAGCTCCAGCAGGGATTAAGGTTCTCTTCATCTTTCATTTTTATGTCAGATTGGTTCCTTAGAGCTTGAGCAGCCAGTGTGCAGCTGGTTTCGGCTGTTACGGCATATTGTCATTGACTGCTCCTTCCCTTTCAGAGATTTTTTTTTTGGTGCAAATGGAAATGAAGGAACTTAAGATCAAGAGCCATTGGGGTTGGGGGGGATGGGTGGGCCTCGGATTTCAACACAGCGGTACAACACAGCCTGATTCTTCTATGAAGAAGAAGAAATAGATGAAGGAAAGAAATATATATTGATTTTGACTGAATACTGTGCTTCGTAATCCTGAAGGGGCATAACTATTTTCACTGTGAGGTTTTTATGATACAACAAAAACTGCTTTCTTGCCAAACATAACCGCTTTGAAGCATGTCTGATTGTGGTATCTTGTTTTCATTTTGTTTGTTTTAACGTAGGGTATTTTGTATCACTTCTGTATCCATCATTTGTATATTCTTAATGTTGTTATTATTATTATTATATTATTATTACGATGATTATGATTAATTATTATGCTTATTATGATGATTCCATTCCAATGAAAAGGATCAAAGACCAGCACGCTTTCTTGTAATATGCCAGTCGTAAAGCTCAAGCTCACTGGTACCAACTGATCAACTGCAGCCAATTCTGCTGTTCAGTCCTGATGTACAATACAGTATTTCAGCTGGCGATAGGTGTGATCACGTATAGTAAGTTATAACCATTAGCTGCCTTTGCAGCAGAACCCAAGTGGTGTATGCTCCAATACACATAGCAGTAAACACACATATACAGATGGTTCACTGTGCTTTTTTATTTTATTTTTTTATTCATGCCACTCCTGCAGTATTGTAAATCTCAGTTGGGCTTTAAAGTGACCTCCCCCCCTACACATTCACTTCTCAGCAGTAACAAATCCCTGGTGTTACACTATGTAATGAGGACAGAATTAATAAACCTACACATATATTTCTTGTATTATTTTCCCCTTCACTCAGTAGAAGTACTAATAGCTGAGTTTGATTGCCTTAAGTTAATATAAAACAAATCATAGAATAACACTGAACAGGAACAGTGCCTGGACTGCTGATGTTTGGACGGAGAGAAAGAGATGAGGGCTTGTCGAGAATAATATCCCCTAAACATTCTCATCATTGCAACAATCTTTGTTTTCTTCGACTTTTGTAATTGGGAGAATCTGCCCTGATATTGCTCTTCCGCCACACTCAATGATGGCAACCAACAGTTGATCATGTTTGTACCAAAGCCAGCTCACGCAGCCTTGTGCTTATTGGTCCCCTCCTGTGCAATGATAGTTGGCCTCGGGGTGTGGTGGTGGGAGGACCAGAGGACAGTAATATAATGGAGATCACCAACTAACAAGTGAACTGTGACCAATGCAGAGAGATTCATATAAGGAAAGAGTTTATAGAATGGACATGAGTTTATAAAAATGTGCATTGTATGTATTCTATTTCTACTGGCTGTCCATAGACCTGTGTTGATTGTTAACTCATGGGATGTTTAGGGGGGGAGAACAGGAGAGGGGAGGAAGGTTGTCCCCCATACTACTGAAACAGTGTTTTGCTCAGGCCTGATGAATCCTTCCGTACTTGTTTTTGTTTTCTTTGTATTTTCCCTGAGTTGGAGGAGATGAAAGGGGAGTGTTTTTGCAAAGTTGAAGGACAAGATGAGTTGAGGACTATGACAAAGAGAAAAATAACATTTCCCCTTGAAGAAAAAAAATTAAAAAAAAATCAATGGCTGTTTTGTGTGAACATGTCTTTATTAATGTTGATGGATGTCCTGCAAATAATACTTGAGGCCTGAGGTACATGAACCTAATATTTATCCATAGTCAGTGAATATCTCCAGTACATGGACACACCCCAAGTTTAGCAAGCATGCAGAATACCAATATAGAAGCTAAATAATGCACTGCTTGGGTCCAGTAAAAAAAGTCACTGTAAAAAGAACTCTTGAGTCACATGGGTGGTTGGACCATTAGCCAAAGAGGTTGAACATCTGAAAATAGGACACTGTCACTGATGGAAAGTACTAGAGACCAAACCCAAATTGTCCAGATGCAGAGCTGCAGGACCAGCAGTACCATTCAAACAATCGACAATCCACATCCAAGTTCTGGTAAGTACCAGTCTTGACACTAATTATTGTCAATAATCTGACCCTTTTGTTTGAATTTAAGACCATATAGTATTTTGCTTCCTCTTTTAAGGAGTCTTGTATAAGGTTAAAATCCAGTCAGATCTCCAATAACTAAGAATTTCTCCCTGATGGCCTACATCCACCAATACCTCTTCAGGGGTTCAGCCCTTCTGCAGTGGAATATCAACAAAAATATTGTTTTTAAAGTATTTTTTTTTCTCTGCTCCTAAACAGCTCAATGTTTCTTGATTTCTGCTGCTTGATGAGTTTCCTGCTTTCAGACCCTCAGGTTGCTCGTTGTACATCAGGTAAAGCAGTTACTAAAGTCAACTTTCAACTACAGTATTACCACTACCTCCAAAAATTCAGAAATTAATTTTTAACTCCTCTAGAGGGCAGTACAATCTCACTCTCTCAATGGACCACTCCAATATTACCTGTCAACCTACAGATGATTCTTATCTTATGATGCATGCCCAGTTGACTTTTAAAATAGAAATGTGGGCATTAGATTTTAATTATTTAGATAAATTCAATATTTTCTTGTTTACCACTGAAGCATCTAGTATCTATGCCCCCCTTTGCTCATTCCCCATTGGAAGAGAACCTATGGTGACCGTCAGGAAACTTAAAAGTTAGAAAGTCCCTCTCTCTACAAAAAACATTTGTTTTTTTTTCTTCCTGAGCTGCTTTAGAAATATGGTGCAAAAATGCAGACTCTACAGAAGAGGATGTCTCCCAATGTAGATATAAAAAGTGCTGCTTATATTCAGTTTCTGCTAATCCTAAATACTGCTCCTTAAACTTTTTGGTATATTTTTACCTTCTGACCTCCTCAGTAAATGTTCAAGGCCAAAACCCTAAGAAAATATAGATTAATGAGGCAGTTTGTCAAAGGGTATGGGGGAAAATAGTGAACTATAAAACATTAAGATTATTTAGATTATTTTTTTCAAAAAGTCAGATCAGTTTCATTCACATTAAATGATGTTGCCTCCAATATGTGTGTAAATCAAGAAGAAAGGCTGTCAAAACAGGCTGAACTCCCGGTCTGTTGTTGACATTTCTTTGACAAACCTGTGGAAGCAACAAATGGATTACGCTAAAAGATCTGTCGTATGTGTAAAAAAAAAAAAAAGATTAAGAATAGAAAATGAGATTAGGAACTGTTACCTACTTTGTCATCTCACTGTTTTTTCGTGGGAACCGTTTGACCAGGGTCCATGGTTCAGGACTCCTGGATATCATCCATCCATACTGCTGGTTGTCTGTTAAAGGCATTATGTACAGCTGGTTAGGGGCTGGAGAAGAAAAAGAAAGACACTTTCATCACGGATAAAGTTGTGATTTACATTAAACTCTAGTCCATCATAACCTGAGTGTCTAATGTTTCATTGTCTACTCACATCTGGGTGTTTTAACCCGTTTGACCATCTCCTTGTATTGTTCATGGCTCCCATGATGTATGTCGGCACTGTAGGAAAGAGGCTGGTGGTCAACGTTGAGTGCATCTGTACATCTGAGGGGTCGCTGTTGCTCTTGAAGAGATGGAGGCAGTCCTGCTTTGAGGTTAATTTCAACTTCTGAAAAGAGATATAATACTTCAGTATAGCTTCTCATTCATTTTATTGCGTTATTAACCCCCAAATTGAATGGTTTTGAATGCAGGACATTGACTTGTAGTGGGGTAATTTCTCAGTGTGGTATTAGTACATTTATTTTGGTAAAAGATCTGAATACTTTTTCCACTAGTGGTTAAGTCTCACCAGGGAAACAACCACCAACTTGTCAGCTCATAAATTAACATCATCCTACAGGACTATCCAATTCAAGCTACCCGTAAACATTAATGCCAGACGTGGCTTGCTATTTTCTTAGAGCCTGGAGACTTTTGAAGAACTAAATTAGTGTTTTAGCTCAAGCTAAAGGCTCTGTGTTCACCGTGGGCAGCTACAGTTAACATTAGGACAGTAAGATGAAAAAGCACATCCAACCAAGAAGCGATCAGAGACAAGCTAACGCTCCTCTTACCCCGGGGATAAGACTCTCCTCTGGGATTCACTATCATTTTATCGCCTATTGGGTTTTGATAACCCAAATGTGTCAGACCGAAGAAAGCCATAAAGTAGTAGAGTTTGTCCCCGGCCTCGACAAGAAACAAGCGCAACCGATACACACACAGATAAACACAAAACACACAGTATGTAGATAAATCACAACTTTTGGTTGAAGCGTAACCATGGAAGCAAGCAAGTCCCACCCGCACGCGGTATGACGTAGAGGAAACGTTGAAACCATAGACCGGAAATTCAAAACCACAGAAGTAAAAGTCTTGCACCCAAAATGCACGTAAGTACAAAATCTACCATCGAAAAACAGCTAATAAAAAGAACCAACAAAAAAAGAAAAAGAAAATGTTATACTGAATGGCCCCACTCAGGTAATTTTGCCAACTTATTACTGTGTCATGAGGATAAATTAAGCAATATTTAAATGTATCGTTTATTTTATGTTAAATGACAATGTTTTATGTAAAGGACAATATTTTCTTTACACCTACACAAATGACCTACAAGAAACATACATATATACATAACTTAAGTACAGTACTTGAGTCAATTTTTTTCTGTTTCAAATGTGTGAAACAAATAGGTTAATGTGAAGCTTAATATTTGATTTATATCAACAAAAATACTGAATGAAATTTTACATTTGGCCCATAAAATGGACCCATTCAGATCAATATATATATTCTAAATATATTATTAGATTATGGTTATTTATGCATTTATGTAAGCAATTTGAATTTGTAATAAAAAGGGAGTCATTTTAACTGCCTAATATACTGTTATGAGGTATAATATAAATAAAATGACTAAGCACTTTAAATCAATAATGATTTTATGTTCAGTCTTGACCTGAAAGTAACTTAAGCTTTCAGCTCAATATAGAGAGGTAAAAATAATATTTACCTCAAACATGTACATGAGTAAAGTATAAAGTTACATAGACTGGAAATACTCAAGTAATACATATAATACATACATATAACAATAGTACATATTTCAAAATTGAAGTAAAGTACAGTAGGCTACTTGAGTAAATGCATTAAGTTGCAATACATGACTGAACTCATCCAGGAAACCTCAAAATAGTGTATTAATGTTTTCCTTGTCCTTGTTTCTGTACCATCTACCTTCACATTATTTATATTTAGTTCTGTATAGACATGTGTTGGTAAATACCAAATGTTAGAGAAGAATCACAACAGTTGATTGAGCCCGTCACAGACTGGTTCTAGCAGTTAAGTCATGTGACAGTATGTGGAGATAAGCCAACCATGCATATTTATACGTAGCAGAAGCAGTTCTGAATCCGTCACTATGTGACTCAAACAACTGCCAGGTGGAGCACCGTGTTCATGTCCAGCAGCCAAACTAGAGTGAGTATACTTATTTAATTAAAAAAGTTTTTATATTTCAAGTTGAAAGTGTGTCACTTGTTTTTTTGTTTGTTTTTTTAATCTCAAAACCCGGTATGTATCTAGGCTACATAAACCTAATTTGACAGTGAAGCCTTTAGTCCATTTCCATTAATGACTTACCTAATAATCTTTATACTGGGCTTTTTTGCCTCCAAATATTGTTGTAAAATTTCATTTGAGTTGTAAGTAAGCAACAATTACTTATTCTCTGTTACTTTGAATCCTAATCAATGTGTTGCACGATTTATGGTATTTTGTAATTTATTACTTAAATATTTTGTGCAGTGGTGGAATGTAAGTAAGTACATAAGCAAGTATGATAGTCAAGTACAATTTTTTCTACTGCTTTACACCACTGCATTTAGCTTTTACTACATTTAGTTACTTTTCATGTAGAGATTTAACAAAAAACATGATACCCCTAGAGGAGGGGTGTCCAAACTATGGCCCCTTTTTACTGGCCATTTTCAAAATAAAAAAAATTACAAAAGGTCTATGTGCTTATCTGCTTCAGTTTACATTGTGATCAGTTAAAGTATTTCAGGTATAGATTTGTTGAACATCTTGTTAGGTGTCATTGATTTTTTCAAGCTCATTATTACATGTATATATATTAGTATACATTGTGCAGGTATAATCACAATACAGTGTATTGTGGTTATACTGTTATATTCTTATATTTTGTTCAAATTTAATCAGATAAACTGAATGAACAGTGAAGTTCAATGTTTTGGCGAACACAAATAACCTTTTCTTTTCTTTTCTTTTTTTTTTTTTTTTTTTTTTTAAATAAAATTAAAATCTACTTACAGAGAGCTGTGGTGTTCATGCTTTGTTTCTTTAAACATGTCCAATAACCAAACAGTATTTACCTGCATTTGTTTGAATATACCAAAATTAGTGCATTAGAAGTGAGGCAGTTTACTTAAGTCAAGTGAGTGGCCCAGTCATTCGTAATTTTTTCTGTATGTGGCCCTCAGGAAAAAAAAAAAAGTTTGGACACCCCTGCCAACAGGCCATAGAGCCATTACTTTTTAGAAGGGTGTTTAAAGGTAGCAGGACTATATCAGTCTTGACTTAATGTAGCATACTGATGTTTGCCACATTATTCTAAAGATTTGTATTCTTTATGTGCTCTTTTTTCAGCATTTGTTTTGAGACAATCCTCCTTGTGCAACATGCGGAAATTTTACCCTAAACTCACCCTTCGAGGAAAACGTGCAGTTTCCTTGTTGCTGATTTGTTGTTTGATTTGGTTTGTCTTGCACTACATCAGTGACAAGCAAAAACATTCCCAACCGTCTGTTGTCTCAATGCCACTTCCTGTCTGTATACCTGGCTTTTACACTAAAGAGGAGCTCAAGCCTCACCTCCAGAGACCTCCCCAAGATCCCAAGGCACCAGGTACACATGGCCAAGCCTTTGTGCCATCTCATGAAAAATTTAATAGGTCAAAGAAAAAGCAGCTGTACCAGTTTGCCAGTGATCACATCTCCCTGCACCGGGATCTGGGTGAAGACACACGACACCCAGAGTAAGCACGTTGTTCATTATCCCAGTAGAGGGGACACTGACACTGACAATGACTTGTGATTTTGGGAGAAGTGTACACTACCTATCAACAACTTGGAATCGCCTGTTTGTTTGTTGTTTTGGGGTTTGTTTGTTTTTTGGCCATTTATTAAAACATTTAACAGGAAGAATCAAATAGTTCATTCTTATATTTGGTTGGTTACTGAACCACAAGTGCAACTGGACTCTAAATATTTAGTTATTTAAATATGTATTCTGAGTCTCCTCTACTTCCAGTTTGTTAAAGGCATTATTATTATTGTAGTATTGTACTGCACATTAATTTTAGCTTCCAGTTTCTTTCCCAACAAGTGAGGATTTATTATATTTTTATTTAGTTTGGATAAGAAATTAACAGTTACAGACACAAATTTATGGTAAAACCTTATTTTTACTTTATATTTTGTTGATGTCCCCAGTGTGTTGCATTAAAGGAGAGAATACTGTTGCAATGTTTTCCTTGCAACTGCACGACTGGGCTCTAAATATTTCAGTATTTAAATATGTATTCTGACTGTCATTTTGCTTCCTGTTTGCTGTCACCATTGCTGTGCACTTGATGAAAAGAAGGAACCTGTTCCTCTTTAAATAAGCAAGTTAGTCTTAGCTTCCAGTTTTCCTTCAAATATACTTTTCCAGTCCAAAAATACATTGCAACAGTGCAAATGAGCTCAAAATACTTAAATATTGTAATATGGTTTCTGAGCCTCCTTCTAATCCCAGTTTGTTATGTTGTAGAAAAGAACTTGTGCACATTAGTCTTAGCTTCTATTCTTCTACCAACACCTACTTTTTTATATATTTTTATTCAGTTTGAATAAGATATTAACATAGGGGTCTTTGTCTCTCTCTGCTCTTTCAGTTGGCAGACTGGTGAGCCATTATGCTGCATACAAACAAACCCTTCATACAAAATAATATTTAAAGAGGATTTTCTACAACCTAAAAGAATGAAGGAAAATTAAAAATAATTAAAAAAAAAAAAAAAAAAATCAGCAATCTGAAATATTTGGTGGCAAGTGCTTGGCAAGAGTACATCCTGTTACAAATTTGTCACCTGTTAACTTTCAGTCTGGCTCTCACAGTTGCCTTGCACAGAAGTTTCAGCGTTGCCCTGGCCTCCCAACCACCAGTGTGATCATTGTGTTCAATAATGAGGCCTGGTCCACTCTGCTGAGGACGGTTTACAGCGTCCTGCACACAGCGCCTGCAGCCCTGCTCACAGAGATCCTGCTGGTGGACGATGCCAGCACGCATGGTGAGCGTTTTCATGGTGTTGCACATCAACATGGGTTGTTAACAGAATGAGTCATTGTTCACCTCTCAAACTTCCATGTATGCTCGCACTGTTTGTCAGGAGAAACTATTTTAAAGTAACAGTATCAATGCAACACATTCACACAACACACACAAGTATTATCATAGCATTTTAGTTTTGGACTAAAAAGATAGGGCTCATTATATGCATTTTACTGAATGTAAAGGTAGTTTGAGCTATAGCTTTTTGTTTCATGTTATTAGAGTGTGCACAAATAAGATTTTTAATTACATTTTTTCTAATATGGGCAAATGCAATAACTAAATCACAATTTGTTGAAGGCAAAATACATGTAACAGCCATGTTCTGCATAGTGCATGGTGTTGCATGTTCCAGGTTACAAACAATATTCCAAAGCCTTAAGCCTCTCTTTTACTGATCATTGCAAAGAAATCAAACTGTCCATGAATGTAAAGTAATGGATAAGTGCAAGTTTTTATACTTATAGCAGATGTAATTATTATTGGAAAAGCCTATTAGAAATAGATCACACCAACGCTTGTCTGTAAAATGGGCTCCTCATAGTGATGAACCCACATGGCATTTTTACCTGACACTGCAGTTCCTCTCACTTCTGTAGAGCTGTAAGCATTTTTCAGCTCATTGTTTTGGATTTACTGTTCAGGTTCTCATAGCATCATCAACAATTACAACAGGCAGCTCTTTTTAGCACAACAAATACACTATTCTACTTGCTTCTATTGCATTTCTCTTCCTCTTAATCTACTTGAATCTACTTTGTCTTTAGATCACCTTAAGACTCGCCTTGATAACTATGTGCGGCAGCTGAAAATAGTGCGTGTTTTACGCCAGAAGGAGAGGAAAGGATTGGTAACCGCCAGACTGATTGGAGTGCAGGCTGCAAAAGGAGAGGTCCTCACCTTCCTGGATTCACACTGTATGTATCCCATAATGCAATACTTGCTGTCAATGAGGATTTGGTTTTGTGTTTTCTGAAGGTTTGGACCACATTAGAGGAGGTAAATGGGGGAAAGAGATAAAGGGAATATATGTGTACCTCTGTGTAGGTGAATGCTTCCCTGGATGGCTGGAGCCTCTTCTTGCTCGGATAGTTGAGCAGCCTTCTGCTGTGGTGAGCCCAAATATTGTTGCAATTAACCAATACAACCTAAAGTTCAATAAGCCAGTCCCTGGACAGAATACTTACAGAGGAAATTTTAACTGGGAGCTCACGTTTGGATGGGAGAATATCCCAGAAGAGGAGAAGAAGCGAAGGACTAATGAGACATATCCTATCAGGTAAATATAAGTACATACATACATGCACCTGCAGGTGCTGACTCCATCTATATGTTAACCATACAGATGTTTAAACTGTGATCAAACTGAGCATTTTAATGAATCAGCAATGACTGATAGATGTCTTATTTTTTAGGACTCCTACTTTTGCTGGTGGCCTGTTCTCTGTATCTAAATCATACTTTGAACATATCGGTACTTATGATGACCAGATGGAGTTCTGGGGAGGTGAGAATTTGGAAATGTCCTTCAGGGTAAGAGGTTGTCTTTGTTTTTAATGTATATAAATGCTTCAGTGTTATCAGTTCCAGTCTTACCTTTGGGCCGTGTGTCCTTTCCACTGCAGGTCTGGCAATGTGGCGGTCAGCTGGAAATTATTCCTTGCTCTGTGGTTGGGCACATTTTTTACACAAAGACAGTGCACCCCTTCCCCAACGGAAGCTCTACGATCATCCGCAACCTGGTCCGTCTGGCTGAGGTCTGGATGGACGACTATAAATGGGTCTACTATCGTACAAACAGAAAGGCTGACTCCATTTTTAAAAAGGTGCAAACCTTTCCCAGTCCATTATATTGTTTTTCTGATTTTGAGTGTCCTGACTCACCAATTTCATATTCCCCTCAGAACTCTTTCGGAGATGTTTCTGAACGTCGTAAACTAAGGGAGAAATTAAGGTGCAGGAATTTCACATGGTACCTGAACAACATTTATCCAGAGGCCTATGTGCCTGACATCAAACCAGTCATGCATGGACAGGTAAACTTTTCATCATTCATCAGCATTAAATGGATGTTACGGTTTGTATGTCTAAAACATATAAGGGTGCATGCTTGAAGAAGATTCAGTGCCCAGTGTCCTCAAAATTTTATTTATCCAGAAAATATTAATTGTATAAACCTGACAGTTTAAAATTATTGTTTGGTGACAAGTATTTCATTTTTTTATATCTTGACTTTTTTCAACCAACAACAGAAACATTATTATTTTTCTTTTTCTACTGAACATATTCACTCTTATTTTAACCAAAACTTACATTAGGTGAAGATCCAGACTGTTGGCTGTCCCCTGACTGTGTAATTATTTGATCTGCAGTTGGAAAACATTGGCTGGAACTGCTTTCTGGATGTGGAGAAGAAAGAACAGCACTGGAGGCCCGTTCGAAAGTTTGAATGTCAATTTGAAGGTGAAACACAGGTATGCTAACTTCCCCCAACAAAGGGTTAATAATAATAATTATAATAATAATCTCTTAAGCAAGATTTTTTTTGTTGTTGTTTCACAAAAATGTGTTGATCTTCAGGCACCTTCTATAACCATATCCAGGTTGTTGCAGATCTTGGTTATCCAAGGAAGGTTTGAATCAATTGCATCAGAACCCGGATGTAATTCCTTGAAGACATTTTGCCACTCATCCAAGGAACTTGTTCAGTTCTGGCTGATATCTCAATAAATAAGACTGTTGAAATCTTATCAATTCTTACCCCTGCTGTAACTGGTTTCCATAACAACTCACAAGTTTATTTCATTTTAGGGGCTCACAAACCCAAACAGTGGAATCCCTGTGTTAAATGAACAAAATAAACAAAAATACTGTTGAAATGTATTGACGGTCCTGTGATAAAAGATTATTCTTCATCCACCTTGAAAATATCTGTCTGATTTCTTGTAGCGTTTTGAGTACACTTCACAGCGAGAGGTACGCCTCAGCGCCAGCAAGGGCCTGTGTTTACATGCATCATCTAGAAGAGTTCTGGTGTCTCTGGAACACTGTCGATTGAAGGGAAAAGGAACCAAACCACTGCCTGAGCAAGTGTGGACCTTCACACAGGTATAACATGTATTTCTACATTGACTAAAACTCTGCTGTAACTCGTATTACAACACCGTCCCAGGCTACACACGGAAATACTTCAACATTTCCTCTTTCTTGTCACTCGACCTCTAAGTCTGATTTGTACAATCTACCTCTTGCTATAACCCTCTGACAGTTTACATTGTTGTTGTTTCAGGGACACCATCTGAGGAACCCATCATCTGGAAAGTGTTTGACAGTGTCAAAAGGAAATGTGATTGTGACTACCTGCAAATCCACTAGAGACAGCCAAAACTGGGTCTTCATCTGACCTTTTGGATTGGGTTACAGATTTACAGTTACGGTCTTTGCAGCACAAAGTTCCCTCTTTCTGATCATATCTCTCTGCCACAAACCTATTTTAAAACACAGAGAGGGAATTTTGTGACTGCTGAATGGAAAATACCCTCTTGATTTGATTAAAGCATCAACAAGGGAGGTTTTCCACTTGTGATGAAACACTCAGTTTAAATATGAAGCCTTATGTGACCTAAACAAGCAAATCAGACATTAGTTTAACAATGGGCTATTCCTATATAGGTATTTTTATGGCATGTAGCCCAGAAGAGACTATGTTTACATTTTCTCAATTTTCACTATGAGAAGTGTGTTGGCCAGTTAAGAGCAAATGAGAGGATATTCTGTAGCAAAAACCTGATCATTTACTGGCTTCATTGGCAATCAAGATGTTCCACACAAACAATCTTCATTGTTATTTCAACACTTGTTGCACTAATGGTGTACCAAATATGTGAGGATTTAAAGATGTATAACGATCATGATTTCATGTGAGGATTGGATTCCTTTCGGGGAATCTTCTCCATTTTCATTGGAGTTAGTTGATTGATTAGACTTTTAATGAATCAAGTTGGTAGACATGCAAAAGAAGTAACTATTTTTTATTAGTGCTCCTATTGGAGTCACCATCACCTTTTGGCAAACAGTATACAGTGCGATTGTTAACTATGAGTTGTGTCTCATGAGTTGGAATGGGGAAGAAGGCCAGGTGGACAGGTTTTGCCAGACATAAAGAGACACACAACTGGGGGTACGCCTATGAAACTGGAGCCACTTGGGAGACCCATGCTGGCACAGGGAGCTCAGAATAGCCATGGGACCCTCCAGCAGGGAGTATAGCCAAAATAATTATTTACCACAATACAATACAATGTTTTGAAAATGTTAAAAATGAATTTCTTTTAAATAAAGTAAAAAAGTCATTTCCCCTTCCTTGTTTCTTGCTTTGTTTCCTCATACCTAACCCACATTGCTGTGAAGAATGAACTGCACTTACAAACTGCCCTTTCCATGATGAAAATTATGAAACTGTCCTATACCTTGGTATAGGTCTTAAACCAAAAAACTTCAGGGAAGACTTGCAGATTTGTCATTAATCATATCTTTATAGCTGATGAATGTTTATGTGTAGTCCCGGCTTATCTGTTACTGATTTTTTAATAAAATAGAGAATCTTTTTTTTTTATTATGGACTTGGATTATGGAAATATTAAGAATACATTTTAAATAGGCTACAATGTTGGGAAAAAGTAAACTTTTCTTTTTTCTTATTCACAGATTTTTTCTGGATATTGTTTTCTGACTTTTTTCTTGATGTGTATAATGAAAAAAATGTCTCTGAAACTAAAAGGAGGAATAATTTGATTGCTGATTGGAAAATACCCTCTGAATTTGGTTGAAGCAACAACAAGAGAGTTTTTCAATGGTTATGAAACAGTCCAATTATGAAGCCTCGATATGACTTACATGACTTGCATGAACAAATGAGACTATCACAGCATGCTGACCAGAAGAGACTATTTTGACACAGGTAATGTTTCACATTGAGTGGTATGTTGGCCAGTTAAGACTAAGCAAGAGGCTATTCTTCAGTCTGATCTATCAACAAGTTCCATAGGTAACGAAGATATTCCCCGAAACAATGTTAATTGTAATTTCACCACTTGTTCAAAGCTGCAGTTCAATATGACCATTTTATCATAATCCGAAAGCCGGGGGCGTCAACGATCTTTTATTATCTCATATGAATAAACAACAAATTAAAAAAGAAAAAAAGTACTAAAAAGAAAGGACTACATTTCCACCTGTTCCCTTTTCATTGTGGGTAGCGTGCGCGTGCGTGGATCTTTGCGTGCAGGTGCATGTGGTTTCAAACGACGCCCCAAACGGGCAGTGAGTCGGTGACGTCACTGAATTCGGCAGTGATGGGAACTCGAGCGAGCGCTGGTGAGTTTCTAACAAACCAATAAAAATCTCTCGGTTTCGTCTCTGCCAGTTGAACAGGGAAGTAGGCAGGACTTAAAAATACACACAACCTCGACCGTAGTCCTGTCGCTGTGAGAGCGGGTGTGAAGTCTGTTACAACCTGTCGTTGGGTTTCAGGGGGTCTTAGCTGCCAGGTTATCATCTCGTTTACGGAGTTTGTGAGTAGATGTTTCTCGTCTTTAGCGCTAACTTAACTGATGTTTACTTTTGCATGTGTAGCTACTAGTTAGCTAGGTGCTGTTTGCTAACAGTTTCTGGTTTGTTTTACTTGTCAAGTCATGCAGACATAGCAGCAAGAAGAGCTATGAGGCTGATGACAGGGCGATTTTGGCAATAATTAGCCCAAAACCTAGTCATTTACAAAATAATAAAATGAAATAACAACATATTCTGAGCTGTTTTAGTTGCTAACTGTCCATGAGCTACAAAATGTCAGCCCATGTTATCTTGATGCGTTAGCCGAACGTATCCAGCTTCATTACGGTGTACTGCAGTAACGTTTATCCCTCTAAATACGGGATTTGGGTGGAGGATTTCACTAATATCATTATGGTTTGTTGTGTGTCAGGCCAAGTTTGGCATACATCCAAGTGCTGCACCCTATAAGTGTTGCAATAACATGCCAGATAAATTGCATATGTGACCTTACGTTACTGTTGATTTTCTATTAATTGTGTGTTGTTGTTTTTTTGTTTCTATTTTTTCTTTTTTTTTAGAAATGCATTGCAGATTTGACATAATTACAGTACAGCATGCCGGCTTAGTTAAGAGTGAAAATAAAGAAATCTGTGTTGAAATACTTTTAAAAAAGTAAGACCTACTTCCTGATATGGCTCGTTTAGTATATGAAATGAGTCACAAGGAAATCCTACGTTTTTCGTCATGTTGATCTTTATAATTTAATGTTGGATAAAGGAGGAAGTACAGGACCAACTTGGTGCTTGTTGTACAATTTGAAATCAGATTATAGTTATTAATTTCCAATATAGAAATATCCATTGCTGATTCATCTGAATATTGTATTTTTGCATAATAATTAGGTCTGAAAAATTGTTAATCATTTCCATCCCAGTTTTTCGGAGCCCAAATATCTTTCTTTTTAATCTAATATCTTATAATGTTAAGGAGCAAATACTGATGTTTATAAAACCTTTAATGAGTTAAAAAATAGCAACAGTATTTAAAATACCTGAAAATAAACAACTACCTAGAAGATGGTGATAGCAAATGCCTTGCTGTTATGTCTGTCCAACAGGCCAAACAAGAGGAATTGATTATGACCCCTTGAATTGTTAAATTGTTAACCCCAGGGCAAAACTCCACTGAATACACACATTAGGTGAGGATAAGGTTTATCTTACATTTCTTTTTTCATTTAATCACTTGCAGCAGTCCACCACAGCCTTCAACCGGCTGAAAACTCAGTTATTCCTGGAGCAGTCCCAAAAAATGGATTCAAAAGGTCCAAAGGTCAGCAGAAATGTAGAGTTTAACATGGTTCATAGCACTGGAACTAAAACTTTTCAGTACATTGTTTTTTAGGTTGCTGTTTTATGCAACACAGTAACTCTCACCGCCAATATTCCATACTTATTTTTATGCAGGCATTGGAAGCACTGGTACATTTCTGTTAGGCAGGGTGTAGTCTGTACTTATCTTCTTTATGGTTGGTTTAACATGTAAAAGAACACTGTTAAATTTTATTTACTGGAGTTTCTTTTTGTCTGCTTCTTAGAAGAAATGGCGAACATCCCCCTCTCTCGCTCTGAGGTATTTGGGGAGCTGAGGAAGGAGCTGCATGATGATAAAGAGTTCCGGCAGTCCGACGTTCATGTCTTCATCATCATGGGAGCTTCGGTGAGATCAAGGGAGGGAATTTAATTTACCACCAGAAACCTTTATAAAAAAAACTCTTGTATAAAGGTACATGTGTACAAATGTAATGGGCACATATAATGCAAGGTATATGTATGAAATAAAAAGAGCTAATGGTCTGCATGACACACAATGTTCTTGGTGATTCAGAAAATAGTTCAACTTTTCGGAGCAACCAGGAGCATGTAACTTTTCTTTGTGTCGTTGTTATTATTATTATTATTATTATTATTATTATTATTATTATTATTATTATTATTTTGTTGGTACATTTACAGTGCAGGTATATAGGGAAGACTCGTTGGCGTAATTACAAAAAGTGTTGACATTTTTAGAAATATTGCATTAGTTGCACATGAGTTGATTAAGGCAATGTTGAAACTGATTGCAGCAAGCTTATGCAAATAAGCTCTACACCGAGCTTTCAAAAGTCCAAAAGAGATGCAGAGAAAACCTCTATGTTCCTCTTTTAAAGTGTGCATGTGCGTGTGTGTTTGTCATAGCTTTCACTGGCTGGTATTCAAAAAAACAGAATTTACGTGATATCTGAACTTAAAAAATTTAAACTTTTTAAAAAGATTACTTGGAATGTTTGTGTTGATTTAACTAATAATAATAATAATAATAATCAAAAAATGCCTGAAAGCAAACTTTTTGTGCCACTGAGTAAACTTGTTGGAGTAAATAGTGCCCTGCCTCCAACACTGTTTCTCTTTGTACATCCATCCACTCAATTACTTCATTAGGTTATTATTTCCTTTAATTTGCGTTGCTAAACAAGTCGTTCCACTCCAATCATGTGATAGGACATGACCTCTTTTCACTTTTTCAGCATTTCCTCATACTGGTCAGATGTCAGATTTAGGAACTAAACCCATTTGAGAAATTCTTAAACAGTAAACCTGTGTTCCTCATTTTCTTCTGCATTTTCTTTCTCTATAAGGGATTCAATCTATCCAAAAGGGTCTAGTTCTTACCCCCCTATGATTTAAATATGAAGACATGGTTTTACAGAAAGATGATTGTATAGATAACAATAACAATTTTGCTTTCACTTCCCCAACCTAATGCAAAATTGTTTTTCAAAAGAACCATGTTAACATATGATATGTTTCCTGATACATGTAATAGGAGGAGGGATGCATGATTCAGCAAATGCTCTTTTATTTACTTGACCAGCATGACTAGCAGCTCTATATTTTTGTGTGGTTGCTTGAGTTTCTGAACATCTGTTTAGGCTTCAGTCATTTATTGGTTGTGTCCTTCTGTCTCTTGACCTGCTTACTCTTGGGAGAAAAGAGAGTGGTGCTGTCGCTTATTTTTGCAGTGTCACTGACAGTCAGCGTTTTTCTTTCAGTGTGATTCACAGGCAGGTCAGGGGAAAGGCTTGGCTGTGTGTAATCTCACTCTGATTGTATTTGTTTTTATGCAGTATGTGTGCAGCTGTTGGCTACACTGCAGGCTACTTTTAGATGTTTTTTAACGCACACATTACATACAGTCACACCACAATTTTAAATATTTACTAACTGCTTTAAAATTCAATAGTTCAATAGTCAAGTTCATAATGATATGAAAGGTTTGTTCAATGGGTTTGGCCTTTTGTAGGGCATATCAGACCATTTTAATGAACAATTTTTACACATTTGTGTGACATTCTAGATGCATTTCTCTCCAGGTAATCTCGTCTACAGTTATTGTTTAAACACACAACTGTGGAAAAAAGAAGCAAAGCTAAAAATTAAGTTGAAATTCCGAATGGGGAGGCGTTTGTCTTGTGCTTGTATGATGTTGCCTTGGGTCATCTCGGATTTTTGAGCTCCTCCTGTTGGAATCTGACGCTGATATGTTCTTTGTCTCGTAAACGTTCGAGGCTTTGTGTTGTCTTGTTGAAACCTGCCAAACACAATCGACTGTTGAATCATTTGTCTCGAACCTGTTTGTGGGTGGTTGGTACTGGCTCTCAGTGGGATTATTCAGGTTGTGCAATTCTTAAATAAGCCAAAGAAGCCTACTAACCTGTTGCCAGAGAGTGTGACCTGACTGCCTGACCTGTAGTGCCGCAGCATCTTATGTGTAATTGAAAATAATTACCACTCTAGCAAAGTGCACTGCTTAAAAAAGCTGCAAACAGAACACAGAAATGGCACTTAATGAAGTATTTATGAGATACATGGATTGAGGTGAAAATTATGTTTCTGATTGTTTGTTTGTTTGCACCTGTAGGGGGATCTGGCTAAGAAGAAAATCTACCCCACTCTATGGTGAGTAAACCTCTGACCCCAGTGAAAGGATTTTACATTCAAAGCACAGCGGAGACTGAAGAATGATACTCCTCTAATCTGGACTGAAGTCTGAACCATATGTTTCTCTTCCTCTCTAACAGGTGGTTGTACAGTGACGGCCTTCTCCCTGAGCAGACGTATTTTGTGGGCTTTGCACGCTCTGACTTGACAGTTGATGCCATTCGGACTGCTTGCATGCCATACCTGAAGGTAAAACTGGGCCTTAGAGATGCACATTTGTAAATATTTTGCAATAAAGTTGTTTTTCTTTTCACGAAGACCTGTATTGGATAATACCAAACTACTATACAAAAATTATAATAATTGAATTGTCAAAGCAAGAAAACAAAGTGTACATGTTACTCTTCCTTTCTTCCCTCACA
>JAOWBC010001714.1:19090170-19100724 GCA_028566105.1 Hypoplectrus providencianus
CAGTGGTGAGTTGATTTTCCTCTCTTGATGAGTGATGTGGTCACATGCCACCATGGTTTAATGTCAGTCAGAGCAAGCAAAACTAATACGTGTAATAGAGGCAAGAGCGCAGATTTAGCATACATTGAACAAAGCTTACAGAGAGACTGCTAGCTGAATAAAAAGGTACGGACACTGTAGATACTCCTCTACCCGACCAGGAGTAAATTATGTATTTGTTAGAGATTATTCTCAGGAGGTAGCTGTATCAGGCTTTGTGTCCACAGCCAATTCATCCTTGGAATATTTGACCAGAGTTCTGCAGAACTGTATAGACGCTGAAACATTGTATTTTTTCTGGAGGTCAAAGTCAGAATAATGAGCGAGAATTGATCATGCAAATCAACACCATCGTGTCCACAGCATTGACTGTTGGATGACACCTTGGGGCGCCGCAGGCTGCAGGGCAGGGCCGTGTAACGATCACCTAATCGGTCTGGAAGGCCGGTCCTCCTGACGTTATTGACAACAGAGGAGAAAACAGGGGACATGAGCTTTTGACTATATCTTTCCAGTGCTTCAGAAAAATGCCTGAGCTGGGTTTAAATGTCAGGATTTATAATTCCTAGGAAACCATCACCAGTCTCTATTTTAATTCACTTTGCTGCTTTATAGATTACATATCATAAAAACCTCCTCTGCCTTCATTATGGGGCTTCTATCAATCATATTTGGGAGTTCAACCTCCAGCTCCCACACAAAAGAAATACTTATTTCCTCCTACATTTCCTTCCTCCCTGGTCTGCATCACTCTTTCCTCCCTTGTGTCTCCCGGACTATGATGTTCTTTCCCCCGTGGACTCCTCTCCATCTCCTGCCGCACTTCCCCACCCGCCCCTGCTTCATTTGATGAATATTTCACAGGCCAGTAGAGACAGTCCTCCTCCTCTCTCATCCTATTCTCAGACACCGTCCGGGCTCTCAGTACCTATCACCTTCAGAGACGATAGCATCAAAACGCCGGCTCAGGGGCACCTCAGGAGACCGGAGCAGAGCGGGGAGCATATCATGTGAAGAAAAATGGAAGTGTGTATTCACTTAAGCTCGATATGCCTCAGAGAACTGCCTCTATCTAAAAATCAGGACTGTGCTGACCTTAGCACTATCACAGGATAAATTTGGGATACAGGTGAAATCAGGCAGGTGTTATTGAGGTGAGGAGTTTATTCTGTATGGATGCAGTTACAGTGTCCAGTGGTGGAATAAGTATTTAAATCCTTCGCAGAAATGAAAGCACTTAAAAAACTATTTGTAGATGCTCCATTACAGAGTGCATTTTAAATCATATTCAAAGACATAAGTAGAAGCAACAAAAAATACTAGAGGAAAAGTAAAAATTATGCAGAGAAAAATAACAGTTTGACTGATATTATTTTAGGTATCCGTTACATTATCAGTGTTATAATTAGGCTTTAATGCATTAAATTTCATCCTACTATTTTTCAGATATTGAATTTTCTTTTTTTTTTTTTTTTTTTTTTTTACAATTTCTTTGGTATTGTTTTTAATTATTGTTTTTCAATTTTTGGAATTAAGTAATGTAAATAAATGTATATATAGATATATATAAAAAAAATAGTATAGAGTAGTATAATCTCTAACTATGTTTAAAAGTCTAACTTTCCCCTCTGTCCAGAGCTGAAACAACTGATAAATTGTTTGAAAAAAAATCTGTTCTTTTTCTTAGTAAAATTTCAAGTCCTATCATATGTGAAGATTTTTCCACTTTTCTTCCATTTTGAGAAATTCAACATCTTTGGGTTTTCTGACAGTTTTTCAGCTTTTAACTTGGCACTGAGCGTTTTTCATTACTTTTGGCATTTTATAGTCCAAATGAATAAATGCAGAAAATAATAGGCAGCTTAATCAGCAAAGAAAATTATCTCAGAAGACTACAAAGTAGCACCAACTTCTCAGATCATTTAGATGGATGTGGCATACTGGGATCCAAATCAGCAGAGAATTAGATTGAGGCTGTTTCTGAGGAAAACAGAGACGACTCACCACAAAACAACACAATAGCTGATGAAGCGGAGCCTGCGGGGCGACTATCTGTCTCCGAGGACAACTAATTGTTGGTTTAATGCATTCCCTGGTCACTATGGTAGATGGACTTGCAACAGTGGTGCCGCACACTGAGAGGAAATAATGCCCTGAGGGAAGGTTTCCTGTGATTCCTCCCACCTGCTATTCACTAAAATGGAGAGGATTTTTTTTGTTCAAAGGCTACTTTAAATAACTAGTGAAAAATGATAGTTTCAAAATTCTGCAGTGCAGGGGCCTTTTTGGTGAATAATAGATATGGTTTTGTGAATTTGGATGGAGGACATAAATGTCTTAGAATTGTCAGTTCACATTCATTCAGGGCTGTTCAATTTTCTATAGAGGCTCATACAGTTAGCAGCCTCCCTCTTATTTCCCCCCAAAGTGAGTGAAGACTGAGATGGTAAGTGGCTGCTTTGGAGGACGAAGTCATTCAGTTTTATCCAGTTGTACAGTACATTTTTACGATTATAATTAGATATAAAATTAAATAGCTCTATGGCCGTTTAAAAGTACTTGCACTGCTTGCAAATTGTGACATGTAACATTAATCTCAGCATCATCACCCGTTCTGCTTCCTCTCTCCCCTTCACTCGTGCCAAATCTTGATGTACAGCAGATCCATATGGGATGTTAAAACCTCCTCTGCGTGTCTCAATCATCACTGTCGCCTACAAATCTGCCTCCTGCCTTCTTGTGCCAGCCGTTTACAGAACCCACGCTCAGCAAGCAGGCGAAGAGACCATCACAGCAGCAGCTACAGTAGCTGCCCTATAACTCGGGCGTCTGCCGCCCTCTCGTCGTGCACAGCTGAGTAAACATCAAGGGATAAACAGCCCGGGGCACAGTCAGAGGGTCAGAGGCCTTACTACAGCTGAGGGCTCTTTAAGTAGCAGACAGCAGGGTTAACCAGGATTAAATCCTCATGTGTCAACTGCAATGTGTAGGTTGTGCAAGAAAAGATGTATGCAAAATGTTGTATGGGTGTGTGGGATGCAAACAAAGGCAATAGATTAAAATGGATTTTAAAAATAGAGGCATAAATGACATGGTATAGTAACACTAAGTGAGGATGACTACGAGGCATGGTAACATGTATCTGACTGACTATGATGAGCATGAGTGAGATGATAATAAACATGAAACAAAAGATGGTTACTGGATTACTGCTGGCCCAGAGGAAAAATATGATTCAAATAATATAGACCATATATTGTGGGAGCAAAGGTCCGTGTAGAGGTGTCCGGCAAAAAAGAAAGAAACTCTATGAGGACGCCTTCCAGGGTGCAGTAGATTTCTAAAAATGTTTCCCTGCTATTGTCCAGCATTTGCTGTGGCTCTCCACAACAGTTAAATAAAAAAAATATGACATAAAATGCACTGAACCGAATAAGATTAATCAAAGGTAGAACATTTTTCGTATAAAAAAAATCATGAAATGGTATGGTGGAATGGTTTATGAATATGAAAATTACCAAAACTTCAAGTCAGCAACTGTCAAATGCATAATCAGTGTATAGGAAACCGAGCCTATGGAGGGTGGCACACTATGCATACTGTTTATGTCACCAATGTAGGCTTACCCATTCTCACTGTTTTTGGTAAAAACTCGTCCTCATAATGGGAAGCAGGATGTCGCTGAGGCATTGAAGGTCAAAAGAGAAAATCAGCCTTGAAGACAGGATGATTGAGCTGTTTAGGATAGGTTCCTTTGAGCTGTATGTACACAGAATTATTTGAAATATTTTTTAAAAATATCAGGTCATTGTTCCCCGTGTATCATATGATCACCAGTGGTTGAACATGACGTTATGAAATTTTATATTTTGGTATAAATGTCTGGGGTAAACACTGCCGAGAGAAATGTGGGATTCATGTATTTTGTCATTTGAATATTGTGTGTATTGTCTGTTCAAATGCTGGAAAAACAATACTGTGAAATCATCTGGGACTTTTCAGTGCCATAACTTCAGAGGCAAAACCAGCTGGAAAAGATGAATTGATCCAAACTCTGTTACTACAACAGGACTGAATTAATTTTGTTGCAAATTTTACAGTGATAAATGCATGATATTATATCATGCATACATTATCAGACAACATCTGTTCCAAAGCAAACTAACTGTACGCCACAACTCAAAGGGTTCCCTATGTATGATTTGTATGAGCCTCATAATGAAGGGTCATTTGAGGTGAGTTGGAAGTTAGTCTCCAGAGACAGATAATTGTGTGTCCGTCTGGCTCCAGAGCCCAAGACAAAAGGTCATCTGTGACTGATGTATCATTAGTAAGGATCAGTGGTTGATGATATATTTCTGGCTTACAATGAGTAGTTGGTCGATAGGTACAGTATGTATGCGTCTGAGTCAGTCAGTCCCTCTGTCTTTATATATGTAACCATTTGGATATTTAAATTTATGTAGATGTATCCTCTGTGCATGTCTAATAATATGCATTGTATAATAACGAGCCGTAATCACCCTCCAGCAGCATGGAGGAGAATTCATTTAGGAAAGCTGAAAGGCTGTCACTGAGCATTTCACCTGACTCCTGACTTGAACTCTCTAATGGCCCCAGAAGGCTCACAAAATTGCATGTTTCACTTTGCACGTTCATCCTGACTTTTCTCATAATTTACGCTGACTTAAATCGATACCAGTCTTCAGACGTGTAATTAGATTGTGTATCATGCTTAGAGTTACTTTTAATTACTTTTTTCTATGTCATCCGAAACAGACAAAATAAGTTAAGTCAAATCCACTTTGCGGGAGTCAACGGCCACTTTCCTCAGAGTGTTGCTGAGGTGCAGTGATGCCATTGTTCTCCTAATGTGTGCAGTGACAAAATGGACACCTCCATAAAAAAAAAAAAAAGACTGCGGATGCTGCACAACATCCAGACAACTTCCCAGGAAAAAGCCACATAAATAAATGAAACCAAGTATGTTCTATGGTGAGATGAAGACAGTAAGTACGAATGGACATATGGCAATATGTCAGAGGGTAACAGTACACTTACATGCAGAGAGCACAATGGGGAAATGCTGATGGATGATGCGTGACATGCATGCATCACAATTCCCTCTGGACACTACTTGTAAAACACACACACACACACACACACACACACACACACACAGAGTTCAGTTGCACAATAGAGTACTCATGGATTTATTTTGGGAGCCGCTACATGATTCAACATCCGAGTGGCTGCGCAGAAGTAGCTGAGCTCCTTGGGGGGATGAGCTCCGACCAGCTAGTACAGTAGATCTGCCTGGGGATAGAAAGTGGACAGGAAGAGTCACTGCAGATTCTTTTGCTTTTGTTTACTGGCCAATTTGATCACTGGGGAGCGTGTCCCCAAAGACGAGGAGGAGGAAGCCATCACCCTCATTAGTTTGGAAACATCAAAAGACAGAGGTGCTGCAGGAGAGGAGCACCTTCCTGCTTCTATGCAGCTAACAAACCCCTCTTTCATCAACTGCCTTTCATTTTGCTATTCCCAAAATACCACCCAGGAAAGGTGGGACGAACCTCAATTAATGAATGCATTCATTACGGGGCTCCTGTCACTTTTTGGTGCAGTTTAGAGGGCGGGAAAACTGTCAGGGGGGAAAAAAGGCCCCGCAGCTCTTCCCCTGGAGTGAACCTCCTCCGTGTGACAAATTTCACACTCTGCTGAGAGAAATCCGCTGAGGCTTTAGATTTCCAAGCCTGTCACATGCTGTTGCTGAATACCCAGAGATTAATTCATTTTGCAGATGGTGCATGTAAGCAACTCAGAATCCTAAACACGCGGCGTTCACGCCGTCTCTACCTGCTCAATCTCAAAGTGACAAAAAGGGGAAAATTCAAGCTGGGAGGCAAGATAACAGAGAGCGCACACAAAGGTCACCATGTCAAACATAATCAGATGAACCCTGTATAGAAGAGTAGATTGCATGGCTGCAACATGTGGGTCATCTATTTTAACCTCTTCAGGTTAGAACAACAAAAAAGCATTTATAATCACATATAACAACATATCAAACGACAATGTGTAAATATTGTGACAATGTGAAAGGGGTAGCTCAGAGTGACCCCATTCTGCATAGTGGACTTTATACCTTCTAAGGAGCAAGACTGACCCCAACAAGGCCTCCGTACCAGAAGACTGCATAGGTCTTCTGTTCTTACCCTCAACTGTAAAGTTGTTGAACTGTTGCAGCTCGATGAAATTAGGGAACTACATTCAAACATCAGGCTGAGGAAAAGATAGTTTGGTGTAAAATCATTATTGTGAAACACTTAAGTGAGGAAGTTGTGGTAGTTATTTAGGTCACATAAAATGTGATATAGCGAAGCACAAAAGTTGATATTATAAGTAACTTCCTGCACCGAGTAGACCCTGTTATTTCCCTGTTGCTCCTGTTCCAAGAACTATGGCCACTAGGGGACGCCACCCTGAAGAATAAACAAAAGCACAAGACACATTTTTTAGAGAACAGAATAGAATTTAGACAAAGACAGTCGCTTTTCTTCAGGAGTTGATGGAGACCAAAATCAGAGCAGAGTGACTAATGGATTTGGCAGAACGACAATGTTGCTTCATGACTACTGCGTGGTTAAGCAAGAGATTTCCCATATCAACTTGAAAGGGATAATACATTGTGAATTTACAACTTTTTTTCCACTTCCCCAAAGTCCAAGGCCAAAATTACAACAAAACAAAGCAAGAAAAAAAAACCCCAACAAGGTTTGAGTGTAACATTTTTAATATTTGACTGCAGTTGCAGCAATCATTAAACAGCATATAACCATATGTCCTGTCACTTAATTAAATGATGGAGTCATAGAGAGTTTTATTGAAGACTCGATCACAGAAGCGAAGCTCAGATGGTGGTCAAAGTATCTCAGAAGATAAGTTTTAGTCGTGGGATTAATGTTTCTTCTTTTTGAAGATGCATCACCTGCCTACATGTCTGTACCCTCTGGCCTTTGAAGACTTTTACTCTTCTACCTCCATTTTGGAGAAACTGAAAAAACATGTTTTACTTTCAAGAGGAATGGGCCACAGTTCAGCCATTCATTTTTGTGTTGTGCACAGTGTTTCAAAGAATCAATCCTGTTTTATTTGCCTCACGCTGCGTGTGTTTCTTTGGTTGGTTAGATGGATGTGGGTCTGTGTTTGTTGAAGGGTGGAAATAAACACTCAGTGAGGTGGAATAGGCCACCCTGCTGTGCCCTGTCACAGAGGAAAGGAATTCAGGCGATGACAAAACACAGACATGCACTGCACACACACACATTTCCAGTCCAGCTGATACACATTTCTTTCTGCAAGAAGACAAATAATATCAGCACTTGTTCTTCTAATATAGCTTAATTGTTTATTTTATTATTAAAACAAAAAGGTTGTTGCAAGAATAGAAAAAATGCTTCCTTATTGTCTCAGCTGGCTGGACGGAATTAGTGTCTGCGTGCGATTTTCAGCAGGGGACCATGAGAAAAGAAAAGACTTGTACTGTCATTTACAAGCCATGTGCAGAAAGTGCGTTAAGCTTCATTTAGGCTCCCTTTGTGTACAAAAATAGACACATCCCTTTCAAATTAATGGTCGCTGCCCATATAGTTTTTTTTTCTGTCCTTATTGTTTTCATGGATGTTATATCAGATATATAAGAGTCAAATATTTCTGATAAAAGCAAACAAGGCAAGAGTGGAGGACGTCGTAATAGTGAGGAGTTAAAAAAAGCACAAAACATGTGGAAGGCTGCCCATTCAAGCCAACAATCACAGCTGTGCTGTCAAATAAGTTACAAAAGAAGTTGGGTGGCGTAAAGCTGGAAAAAATCCCTGATGTGAAAGTTACACTAACAAGACAGGGAGTTAAAAATGATGGAAAAACACTGCAGTTGTGGAAGAGTGAGTGCCAACTAAAATGGTAGGACTATCTGAGGCCATTTGTGAAACATTCAAATATAATTGGAAGCTGCTGAAAATGAGGAAAATCATTTCAAACAATATTTCACACAACCAGTAAATGACAGAGGGGAGCAATTATAAACAGAGGCATACCAATCTGTGACAAATGGCTATGAAATTGATTTGCATCTGTAAACGATTGTCTCTTATAAATTATTTCTACAGATTTTCCTCCCTCAAATGGCTATTATGGATTTCAATTCTTTTCTTATCAGTTAGAAACGGTGGATGAAAAAATGCTTTTGACTGCAGAGCTTTTTTCATTTCATTTTACTGGGAACTGGTTCATTTAAGAAATCCTACTGAGCTTACAGCAAGAGAGGAGTGTCATTTAAAGTCGAGGGTCAGGCCTCTCAACAGACTGGGGTTGCCATGGTGACCTTAAAAAGGGGGACGCTGGGAGGGTAAAAGCTTGTTTAGACAGAGATTCACTGTGATCCAAAACACTGATCCTACATGGTGTCCGATTACTGTGCGAGTGCATATGTGTGTTTATTTTCTCATTTTCTGTGTGAAGAGATGCTTTCAAGGTATCCTCCAGGGGTGGAAAAGACAAGAAAAACAAATAATGCAGTCGCCTTCCTCATCTGGAGGAGCAGCACAGGTCTGAGGCGCAGCTAATGAGAGGCATCGTTCAAGGCGATGGCATCTTTTTTTTTTTTTTCAGCCAAATAGGCGATGCAATCAAATGATGACTTGATGAGCGCCTCGGTGCTGCACAAATCAGAGGGAGAGCAGAAACACACAGCAGTCTGCGCGGAGCTGCATCTGCATACTGACAATTTGCATCCGAAACTGAGGCATGTTTGAAATTGAGGGAAGTTTCAATTGAACTATTATTGAAAATATCAGGCTCTAATAGTGAGAGTGTTATTATTTGGTAGCAGCATGAAAACGAGCTCAACGCCGCTGACTATTGGATGAGTTCTCTTGAGGGCAAAGAATAAAAGAAAGAGAGATTCTAAAAACATATTAGTTGTTGTCCACCAGTGGTTTTATAGTCCTGGCTGCATATAAACTACTCAATTATGCTAAAGCTACAACTGATGCAACTGGCCCCTTCATATGTATATCCTCAACTGCTGTTCACTTTTAGCACATTGATATTCTGCCAGCGTTCAAAAGCAGCAGTGCACTGTATCCTCTGAGTGCAGCACTGAGTACTTCTAAACCAGTAGGCCATGAGGTGTCTGGTTCTATACAGGTAACCCAAAGAAAAAAAAAAATCAGTGTTTCTGATGACTTTATAAAAACAGACTGTTATGTTGTTATTATTCTTGTTTTAAAGAAGATTCAAATTAAAATTGAAGCTGAAGCTGGTTAGAAAAATAAATAATATATGAAGTGTTGTATTTTAAAGAATTTCCCTTTGTAAGATGTGTTTTTGTCATGTTTTTACTGTTCTTCTATTCTCACATTTTTTTTCCCTGTTATTTATTTTGTTGTTGGGCCTGCTGATGGAATTTGTGTTTGTGGTAATCAGGATGCATCGGTTTGATTTAGTGTGAAGTATCGTATTGATCATGTGTATCATTGTTTGTATGTGTGTGTGCAGATTGAAACCAGTTGGTTATGAGTAGGTCTGTTTGGATGTTTATAGTATCTGAAAAAATCCTAAAAAGCTTTAGGGTTGAAAAAAAAAACAAAAAAAAAACATAAACACAGACTCATACAGAAGATGAAAAGTTCAGGTCGATTTTTTTTCCTTTTTAGACGACTGCGAGGTCTTTGAAGTGTTTCTTCCATCCTTACTGAGCCTTTCGAGGAAGGCACGCTCATGATACTGACGAGTTACCAATAAACCTGTTCATCAGTTTAGGTTTTCAATTAAATGTTTTGTTCCGCAGCTTTCAGAGTCTTCTGTTAGATTGAAAATCTAGTCAATATTTGATGTCTTAAATCTGGTGAATCATCAACACAGAAGGTGAAAACCCCCACTGGAGAATATGTAGCTCTGTGTGCTTAAATAAAAATGGTTGTGACTGCAAAAGAGCATTCTGGGAAGAAATATACACACAATTACTGATCTTAAAAGTCTGTTTTGTGCCCCTTCAGTTGCCTCTGGGTGGAAGCTGGAGAATATTCTGGTAAGAATAGTAAAGAAACAGTCTGCAGCTTAAATAAATTCACTTACAGATTCTGGGTCAGCTTGAGATGAATTCTGCAACTGTGGCAGCATGTGCAACAACGGAGATATCATTAACAGAAAAATGTGAAATATGAATGCAGAGTGAGGGGAAACACTTGTGTTACCAGCTCTATAATGGTGCCGTCAGACTGAAATTCACTTCCTGTTCATCTCTATGTGGAACGTGGAACTTCCTGTAGTTAATTGACATTGCTTCTTTCACCTCACGCATTGCTGGATCAGTAATGTTTGAGAGTCAGTGTGTGAGTGACCTTTTATTTAGGATAAAAAAATCTTTATATTCTTGCTTTGTAACTCTGGAGTAAATTGATGCAAACATTAGAAAAGGGGAACATACTACTTATTTAAAAAGGACTGTGA
>JAOWBC010001714.1:19100824-19114330 GCA_028566105.1 Hypoplectrus providencianus
TTATTATATGGATGTTATCTGAAGGTGGAAACTGTCTTTTTTCAGATGGAGCCATCTAATCTTTCCCTTCCTGTCACATCTCTCTTCTTCCTCTTTCCTCCAGAGTCTCTTGGTCATCCGCGACTATTTGTTATGCAGTGCTTTCTCCCTTTTCCCTATCTGAACCTGCACAGCCCACTTTCACAAAGTGGAACTCATTTGTCTGTCTTCAAATGCTAATAGAACACATAATAAACGCCACTGAAAATTATCTCCACTCGCTGATATCAGTGTATAATTAAAACAACAGTGTCCTTAATAAGGTGTCAGAGATGATAACGCAGGGTGCTGATAACTCTTTAAGGACACACACATACACATTCATACACCCAATCACTCCCTCGTTACCAAGCAACAATAGAGTTATAATGAGAGAGACCATCAGGCCAAAAATTAATTTCCAAGTGTAAGGACTAATGCTCTGATTGCTCAGTGGCCTTGTATAAGTAGGTTATTGTCTTTAGTTATTTACTATTTTAATTAACCTTTTTCCCCCCACACATAATTTCTCTTAAGCATACTTTACATTATGCTATAGTTCATTTCAAATGATGGTTCAGCAGTCAAATTATTAAGCCATTTCTTATGCTTTATGTAAAGCACTAAAATCTATGTTTTTATATTAGCAAGAGCCACATGACTACCTATATTTGAAAAGGGAAGCAGAAAACAACAACCACAGAGAATCAACCAAATATGCAGATTCTCTCGTTTCTCTGCTCCTTAATGATCATTTTTCAACTTGGAGTTCAATATGAAGTTCAATATGAGAAAAGAAAAAATGTTGCCTTTGTTCATTTCTTCATGAAAGCTAAAATCAACTGGTTGTGTCATATTAAAAACAGGTCAGTTTCAATGATTTAGTCAGTTTTTCTGCATTAAAATGAAAAACCCAGCTATTCACCAAGTCTGCAATAAAAAACAACAGTGTTTCTTCATGCAAAAATAATTTGGGGGTTGAAAATTCAATCAAGCTGCTTTAATTAAGAAGCTAAATAAAGGTGGGTCTTTTTCAAGTCCAAGTTATGTAAATGGTAATCTTAAGAAGCCATATCTCATCTTGTTGTTTAAGATTAGATAATAATCAGCTGGTTCTAAACTACAGGGCTGGTGAATTTTATGTTTCTGACAAGTAAAGTAATGATGAGCTGAGCTCCAGCGCTGCCACTCTGAGTTTAAATCACAGTTAAACAAAGGTTTCAGCTCCTGATAGCAGCTGCTGCAGAGCATACTGAACTGTTTGTGACAATGGGAAGGAAACCCCAGGAAGAAGAAGCTTCATTTTTCCAAAGAGACAGATCAAAGAAATGCCAAATGAGAGACTGTGTGGAGTCAAAGCGGCTCTCTTTAACCTTTGAATATCAGGTCATCTTGGGAAAGCGTATGACTTTCCTAGCGTCACTCTGTTGACAAACACTTTCGGTGCTTTGAAGGCTGCAGGATTTAAAAGGCTGAAGCTGTGAGTCATGTGACAGGTTAGAGCCAAAATTACAACCTGAGGCTGTCTGAGAAGTGTGACGCACCGTCCCATCAACCTTGTTTTCTGCTGTTCTGACTGAAAACATATTGCCTGATCCTTTATTAGAGCGCAGAGGTGTCACTGAGGTGGAGAGGAGCTGGGCCGGTGGGGTCCTGCAGGGCAGACAGCAGCATCTGCACCCGGCGAGGACCGACGACTGGACGAGCATAATAAGTTTCTGCTGCTAGTTTAAACAGGTGTGTCCCTGTCAAGCGGAGGACACCAAGAGAGAGAGAGGGAGCGGGGCCCCGACAGCACGCCTGACAACTCGGCCTCGGCTTCAACTTCAGCTCCGCTCCACTTATCAGAGCAGCAGAGAAACGATGACCAGCGGAGAGTAAACAACGAACGCAAAGCCAATTTACTTTTCCAGATATACCTGTCAGTCCCACACCGCGCTCCGCAGTGACTGATGTCCCCACTTCTGGGTGGTTGTCTCAACACCACTCACTGAGTGATAATGCCTGTTCTGCCTAAGATGTGTTCAATTAAATTTCATAATACAAAGAGAACAGTTGCATCATATTTACTGTGAATGTGTGGGAGGTAAACAGAGAAAAATGCCCATTCATCCCAGTGATGTGTTTGATATTCACAGATAAAAAGGACAAATCGTTTTCTGCTCTTTGTTTGTTTGTATCTCACATTAATGAATAAAGCGTTTATTTCACATCTCTGATAAAAAAAAAAAAATCTTGTTAAGTCTGTGTCAATCCAGAGACATTTCTTCTCTTACGCCTGACACGACTACTGCATGAAGTCACAGAACAATCTGCATTAGCTTGTTAAAAATCAGTTGTAAAATGGAGGTTAAGAGCACTAAATTGTGGTGTACTTGAACGAAAGAGCCACTTTGCCTGCAAGCAAAGTCACAAACCACATAGGCATGAGTTTAAAACATCAAATTCAAGGGCTTTCTAAGGACTTTCCAGGCCCAGTTGCCTCACAACCCGCCATAGTATAAGACATGGATCAAGGTTAATTAGATTTACAACACTGATTATTGGTGTATTAAGAAGTAGGAGGCTCGCTTGTTTGCTGCTGTTTAATCTGCATCGTTTCTCTTGAGTCAGTCATGCGATCAGACACGTGATCATCACACTTTCTTGAGGCGAGAAAGAAACAATAGCCCAACTGTGGGAGACAAAGACTTTAATATCTATTCCTGCAAAAAAAATTTCAATTTAAGCAATCAATTACTCATGTCTATTTACCTTCCTGACCTTGATTTCCCCTCCACAAACTTTAAAGTGTTTCAAGGAGCCATGATGACTTTCAAGAGAGCTGTTCAATCACTACATTACTTTCCTTTCCATTATTTAAACCTAAATTAACCGATTTACAAGCTGTAAACTCTACACCTCACAAAAGCTAACTTTTGAGGAGCCTTCTTACACTTCCAGCAGACACAAAGCAACATCAGCAGTCTTGTTTGTGTCCACCTGTCGAATCTAAGTCCAACATTCACTCTCTTTTAGCGCTGATTTTGCTCTCTATCATCTCCTGGGGGACGTATCAGGCTCTTTAGCTGCTAAATGATCCATTATCTTCAGCCGCTCGTCTCTAGCTGTGTCTTTCTGCTGTTTGGAGCTGGGTGGGTAGTGGACAGTCACATTTTAGTTTGTTTTTTTTGCTAAAATACCCGCCTGCTGCTACTGAAAACAACAATGATGAGAAATGAGGACGAAAATGAACAAAACGGCCAAGTTGGAGTTTGCAAATCCAAAACAATGGGCTGAAAGATGGTAAAAATCTCCATAGAGCTGCAAATATACAGAATAAAATAATAATTTACTGCTACTAGCAGTCCCTTCCACATCATACATCCAGTGAAGAAATAAAGGTGCAGCTTTAAAGAATACTTCAATCCCTTAGATGATCATCTGCATCTTAATTAGCACCCTGTGTTAACTTGAATTCTTGAAGATAACTTTGCTTTTCTCACAAGTCTCCACAGTGAACAAACAGAAAATCTTTGATGATTTAAAATAAATAGAGGCTGCATTTAACAACAGCAAACTATATGGAAACATCTGTTGCAAACTCAAACAGCTTGTGAGGGAGAATCGAAAAGAGCAAGCCCGAGAAAATTTAGTGTTTTACATAGTAAGATTCCAATGAAAACACAACACATGCAACCAAAAACAAATGCCATGCTGTGAAGTAGTTGTTTGCAAAAGACAGTTTTATAGTGATTAACATAAACAGACTAGTACAAATGTTGAACTTATTTTATATATAATGTATTTATATTTCACAAATCTTATGTTAAATTTAGCAGAAGCCTAAAGTCAGTGATTCAAAGCCAGCTCAGTAACTTTTAAATTCTGCTGCAAAAATAATTAATTCAACATTTCTTCTGGGGAAATAATTTTTAATTGATCCAATAATTGAACTTTAGAGGGATTATTAATAGTTATCGAACGTTCTCCCCGGCCCTGCTGTCCTTTTCCTATTCCCTTTCGTCCTCCCTGTCATCCTGTAAATGTCTTTCTATCTGTCTCCCGCCTCAGTCTGTATTGTATTCTGTGTGATAATCATAAAATGTCACAATGATAATCTTTCAAGAAAGTGCAGCTTTCTGAGGAGCCAAGGTCTCAACCAATCAACAATACACCACATACCCACAAGCATACACACACTCACACACATTCCTGCCGACGTGCTGCTATTTCCCGTTGACGCATTAAAGAGGGGAAAAAAACAACAGAAAGAAATGTTCCCAAACTCAGGCTGCAGGCCAGCGCTGGTTAACTGATTAGCTCAGTAATTGTGGTGGAAATGCCAGTCTGAGGTTGATATAAAAGTGCAAAAGCACATCCAGGAAATACTAATCAGTCTCCCGGCTGTTCTCCCAGGAGGCTGCTGCTGTTGTGAATGCCACTACCTCCTGAAGCCACACTTTATCTGTGTGCACGCTGGTGTATGTGTGTGTTGCATGTGCGCACCTGTGTCTGATCAGACTTGCAAAGAAATTAATATCCTATCTTCCTTTCCTTCAGACAATAATAAAAAAGCCTTTAATATGAGCGGAGTAAATTTGGGTAGGATCTTTCCCGCACATTAAAATAAATGAGTCATTACAGCAGTGTCAGAGTAAGACACGCAGAGTGAGCCTTCCTTGTTCCCATCTCCCACCGTTTTCTCCTTCCATTCAAAACCTCCTCATTATAACCCTCATTTTTGTTCTAAATAAAATGCCTCCAGCTCATTTTCTTTTTTCTCTCCCCTCTCTTTCATCCGTTTGTCCTTGCCTCGTTGAGTTCATTCCTGCACCGTGTTTCACACCTACAGTGACTACAGTCTACACCTGTCACTACAACTGCTCCCATCTGTCTTTTCTCACTTTGTCCTGCCCCGCGACCATTTCTCCGACCTCGTCACACACGGAGCCCCCGTCTGTCCGCACACTGTTTTTGTGCCATTTACACAAATAGGAGGGAAAAAAAAGATATAAAATCAGTTTTGCTCTGCAGCTGCCTTTCTCTCTTTTCTCTGTGTGTTATTGCCTCTGTCAGTGTGTTTGTACTGTGGAAGGATTATTTGATTGTTTACTGGTTTAGTGCTTGTCTGCTATCATTCAGCTGTGTTTACAGTGCTTGTTCGCCGACAATGCAGGATTATTAAGAGTTGCTGCTTGTGTGTGTGTGTTTGTGTGTGTATTTGTGCATTCCTGTGCATCTGCCTGGATAACCTGTTTTAACACACAAAAATGCTCCTAATGTCTTTATTAATTTCCAGTTACACATTTTCATTTTTTCCACTCTGTTTAACAACATCTCGTATCTTCTGCATCTGCATGTTGCTGTGCTTAATTTAAGCAAATCACACTCAAACTGAGAGCAACAATGAAACGCAGTATGTTGTGTTCTCATGCCTGCGCCGTCACATCAAAATGAAAAAGTGCATCATCCAAAAGTCATGTGATCGTGATTCAGTCTGACATTGTAACCGTGCACACATTCAATCCTGTCTTGAATTTAACATAAAGTTCAGTGGGTTTAAATAATAACTGCTTGCACATCATGTCAAAGATTTAAAGCATCCTGAACCTGGAGAAAAGGTTGTCGTGAAAATGAATCTACATGCAGTCAGAACTCATGAAATAAACACACACACAACGAGCACTGATGGGTTCAAGAAAAAATAAATAATGTTAGAAAGAAATTAGTATACACAAAGTCTCTCTAAAGCCTGTGTGTTAAAAGTTTTGATTGAAGGAGCCAGAATAATACTGAAGGCCACACACAAAAAAATTAGTCACAACTTGTCCACAGAAAATCCTTACTTTAAGAAAAACAGCACGAGTATTGATTGAAGTAGCTTTCTAGAATGAGCCATTCCCAACCTGACAGGCGCGTTCAGGGGGAGGCAGAGTGACACAGCAGCCGAGCAGTGTACCAAACCAGTATGATGACTGCATATCTGCATCAGTGTTTAAATGTATGAGGCCTTTTACACTTGGTTTAATCATGCACCTTGGGCAATCTGATCACAATGATCAGCGTTAAAAGAGTGTAACGAGGGTCCAAGATGCATTTTGGATCGGATCACTCAAACCACCTGCTAATGGAGGATGCATTTGACCAAATATAATTAGTAGTTTATAAGGCTCATGGATCCTGATGTGTCCCCTGCAAAAATGTAAAAGGAAAATCAGAAAATTATACAGTACTGTGCAAAAATAAAAAAAATATATAAAAAAGGCTACTCATATAGAATGCTTTGAAAAATAGAAATGTTAGTTTGTTTGTTTTTTTAGTAAAAAAAATGCAAAATGAATGAATAAAAGGACAATTTGGATCGAGTCAATATTTGATTTGAATAACCTTTGCCTTCAAACCTTTCACAGCTGCCTAAGACTTTTGCACAGTAGCGTAAATCATCAATGCAGGCTGTGTTCTGCTAGTTTGGATGACTGCAAATGGGGTGGAGCACTGATGTAGGTGATTGGGGTACAAGTAAACCAGATCTTTTATCCCGATTTGAGCAGAAGATTCAGTCCATAGAAAATTTGACAGCTGGGATGTTTATGAGGGTATTGCTAGCAAGAGAACAAACAGTAATTAAATGAAAGCAGTGTTTAAGCCTACAGTGTAGCCTAGTTCTAGTTGTGAGCAGTGTCATGGATCGGTTGTACATGAAACCGCTCATAACACTTTCTGTGGATGAGCAACCAGGCCATGATTTCAGCAGAGAGATATTGCTGTTGAGTTTTATAAGTGTATTTTTGGTGTTTTGGAGTGTCATCTAGTTCCACTACTGTATATTCATGAGCGGGGAGATATCTATAACACTGAGACCTCCAGCATTCGGCAGCTTACATCAAAATAATCTAGACTGATAAATAACACTGCAAAGATGTATGGATATGAACCAGAAACTGTACTCCTGTGGTTCACAACGCAGTCTTCCTGTCACCTCTGAGGAGTCACAAAATATATGATTTCCATCCCTTTTTGTGAAATATTGTTTTTGTTTTGTGAAATGTTAAGGCCTCTGAAATTAGAACTTTTATTGTAAGGGGTCACGAGTCAAAAAGGTTAGAGGCCATGGGGGAATGTTTAACTATGTATTGTATTTTGTCCAATGTAAAATCTGAAAAGCGCCTGTCAGTAAAGAAAAGCTGTCATTAATAAAGAAAATCAATATTTTCCATTAAATAGTCGTCAGTTCTAAGCACAAACTAAATGTTCTTAGTTATACATTCCTCCACTGGCTACCCAGCCTCCCTGTCACATTTATCAGAGGCCTTTGTGTTTCCCAGCCAGCCTCTGGAAACACACAATTAGCCTGATTTGGGGTCAGGCGAGTTCAGAGCGGATCGGCGGTCTGAACTGCAGCATCATTCCTCCTCTGTCTCCTCTTCCTAAACTCCATCCAGCAGTCTGAGTCACAGCTAGCCCTTTGCCTGCCTGCCTTCAGCCCACACAGAGCCCGGCCCTGAAGTCACCTGCACTAATCCTCAGGATAAATAAACCATGTGCAGAGCAGTGCAGCCAACCCAGGCTATTTTCAGCCCTGCTGTTCTTTTTTTTTCTGTTCCTCCCTCCTTCTTCCCCGGTCCGAAATGTCTTCATAAAAAGCGTTTCCCCCCTCTCAGGCCCGGGCAAATAGAGCGTGCTTGAGCAGCATTAGTGATCCGTCTAGAAACCAGCTGGAGTCATGGAGACGCTGTGTGGCTGCCTGCCCTTTCACAACATGGGAGAGGATATCTGGGGGGGTTTAGATGAGCAGATCTTTGTGGGGTTATTAAAGTGGGAGTTACAGATAAGGCGTTGAAGAGAATTATTTGGCCATTAGCATGCTGAAACAACTGTGAATGTTTTGAAGCTCAATGATTGCAGATTAACAATCTGGACATCCCTCTGCAGTGAAAGCTGATTTTTGTCCTTCATGACAAAACTGAAAGCCTGCTGTTCTCTTCGATCCTCTCTCCTCCCTTTACCTGCACTCGATGATGCACACTCTTTAAAAAAAACAAACAATCTGGGGGATGAGATTCTGTCTTTCTTTAAAAAGACAATTCTTCACACTGAAACTTTTTCAGCTTGAAAAAAGGGTTCAATTACTGCCTTTTTATTGCTTTGCTGAATTGGAAAAGTTTGTATATCATTCATAGATAACAAATATGCACATAGTCTGTGACGGTTTCTGATGAGCCATTATGTAGCTCAGAGTGGTGGCTCTGGCTGTCACCATCTTTGCAGTGTCCAACTCCGTCATACTCCCACTTAATCAAAAATTGGGCAAAGAGGTAGAGCTGACGAGGGCCAAATGAAGATTGGTTGCTGGAACATGCCACCCTGTGACAGCACCCACCTGCGACTGTGTGGCCACGCAGTTCATTACACATATTTCTAATCCTTAATATAACTTAAAGGGAGAGTTATATAAAATTCCGCCCCGTATGGTTGTCCTACCAAAACTTGTACCAGGCTGTTAACATTTTATTTCTGCACCTAAAAAAGGCATTTTAATGTGGGGTTTTATAGGGACTCACTCACTTTTGGAGCCGGTCTCAAGTGGTCGTTCAAGGAACTGCAGTTTCTGGCATTGCTGCGTCGGCCTTATTTCAGCCACCAAACCTGTTGCTGGTAGAAAAAAAAACTGGATCCCTAGGTGGCGAACTTGTTTAGCTCATACATTTTCTCTACCAAATTGCATAAAACATTTTTGCTTAAGGCCAATAAAGAATCTCACCTGTTTAGACCAGAGAAACTAGGGTTTTTAAAGATTTGAAGGAGGGTGATAAGTTCATCATCAAGTGCAGGAAAAAGAAATACAGAAGAAGTGTCCATCAGTTCATGTTTTATGAAAATCATTTGAAGTTTCCAGAACACCGTACGCTTTACTCTCTGACCAGACAGACTCAGTCTTTGGTACTGGTTCATCTATAAAGCCATTCTGGGTAAACTCCAATCATATATTTGCACTTTGTTTACAAATCTGAATGTAGTTATAGTCTAGCTCAGAGGAAACAGTCTTGTTGTCTGTTCTATGTGTATGGACTGAACAGGGAAAGAAAGCTTTTATGTGCTCTGCTCCGCTAACTTGGAACAACCTTCAAAAAGACACTAAACGAAGAGAATTGCCTGATTTTAAAGCTCTCAAAAGTACTGTGGTGAATGCATTGGTTGATCTTCCTAATGTGTGCAGGTATATTAAAGTGTTGACTTGTTTTTATAAATTCTCTGTTATCTTGCGCTTATTGTTGTTGCCTCTTACTTTTTAAGCTGCCGTCTTGGCCGGGCCTCAACACCCTCTGAGTTTGAAGTTTCACATAATAACTGCAGTGACATGCTGGCAGGCTTGTAATATATCGCTGCTTTAAAGTTGTCTGCATGACGAGTTTGATCTGCGGGGATGTAAGAGAGGTGAATGTTTATTAAAATTCCTGTTTTAAAATATGCTCGATAAAGTTGCACTCAAGCTCCCCTGCTGCGTTCGGCAGACTCGCTGCTGACAGTTGACTTTCATGTTCAGGATTACTCTCCATTATGAGCCCTGAGTATTCACCTGCTGATCTGGGTAATGTGGTTACTATGCCCCTCAATCAGTCTTTGGAGGTGGTCAGCACTAAATACCCCTCGTTCAGCACCGTGGGGCGAATATTAATTTAATCCTCTAAGTGTATTCATATATTTATCACAGTGGGGTTACATTTAAGGGGATTTCCTATGTGGGTAAAATATCTCCATCCATCCTCTCTTCATGAAGAGCTTTTTCTTCTTGTTTTTTTGTTTTTGAAAACTCAAGGAACCTAAGGCAGAAAGGGAAAAGGGGAAGTCAAGGGAACCAGAAGAACAAAGAGAAGGGCATAGGAGCGAGGGAGGGAAAGGGAGAGAGAGAGAGAGAAGGAGAAGAGAGAGCACGACATGAAAACATAATGAGGATTGTCATGCCCATGGGGGCTGATGTGAGGGATGTACTGCGCAGGGGTTGAGACGAAGGAGGAATGCAGAAACTTTCTTAAGCAAGGAAGGAGAGAGGGAAAAAGGAAGAGGAAAAACTGAGGATAAACACTGTGACCGAGAGGTGACATAACTTTGCTGGCTCAGCGCAGGAGGATGCGACAGGCTCAGGAGCCAGGATGTGGCGCGCAGCTGTGCTGACCCACACGCCGCTGGGCGATGTGGGCGGTGGCCGTGCGTCACATCTGTCTCTTCAGGCCACAAAACCTAGTGGATATGCAAGCCTAAGTGTGTTTCTGCCAGGGGAAAAGAAGAGCTGCTACCCAACCTTTCCCCCAGGAGTCTGGTTCTTTTCCAGCTCCCAACATGGCCAGAGACATCTGAGCTCATCGTCACCCTCTGGGTTGCTTTTAGAGAGCTCAGGTTGGCTAAAGACCATCACTATGAGAGCTTTACAGCAGTCTAACTAGAGACCAGACATGAAAGCACACTGGACGTGTCTGCAGCTGCAGCATCAGAGTGCAGAGATAAAAATATATTCAGGATTTCAAAGAAGCTCAGCGGTGGTTTTGTATGGCATATTCCATACCTAGAGGGTTAGGGTATATTTCACATTACTGTTGACCATTTTTCTAAAGCATACTATACATTTTATATTTCATACCTTTCAGACAGTCATTGGATTCAGTTCATGGCAGCATAGTTTGAAAATTTACTTCCTGAAAGTTGAGAAAAGTTATCCAAATGTTTAGTCCCTTTACATATTTTTTCTTTTCTTTTCTTTTCCCTTTTTCTTTTTTTTTTTTTTTACTGTCGAGTTTACTTCTCTGCTGCATTATGCAACTGTGAGCAGTTTTTTAAAACTGCAAGGCTTTGGGAACTGGTCATTAGTAATGTAATTAAGACAAACAGGATTTGCAGGCTTAAGCATGCATAAATAACCTTTTCAGGGTTATATTTCACAGAATTCCTTGTACATTTACAGCAGCGCAGCTTGCAGATGATAAGTGATACAATATGCAATGATTCTCATCTCGTCTCCAAGGTATATCATGTCTCACATTTTGTCTACAAAATCTACAAATGCATGTTGCCTTCTTGAGACATGACAGCAGCGATCAGGGTACAGAAATTATAACACTACTGTCACGACAGCAGTGTGCTGGGAGCTCGCAGACACACATCTATTCCCCGGGTAGAGCTGTCAACACCAGAGTTTGACAAACATAAAAAGGGCCAAGCATCAGACCAAGGCAAGCGCTCGTCACGAGTGGGACTCTCGCTCTGTTCTACTTTACTGGAGTTCACTGGTGAGCGGGTTTTTAAATAAGCCCAGTTTGACGTCTACTTCACAAATACCTCCGAGTCCAATTAGCAGTGATGATTTTCTGCAACTGCTGAGGAGCAGAAGGGGAGCGCTGGGTGCTTTCGATAACTCCGTAATAACTGCTGAAGCCATTTATCCGTTTCTCAAAGTGCTTCTCTGAGCGAAGGAACACAATTTACTTTTCACATGAGTCTGATTGGTTTTCTTCACTGCCTTAGAAAATGAAATCAATCAGCAGAGGAATATCATATAAAATTGATGGAAACCACAACATCAACAATGAGAGAAAAACAATTCTGTTTTCTTGCTTTGAAGCTGTAATGGGGTGTTTTACATTTTGGGGATTTCACTTTCTGGTGGAGAGTTAGATTAGAGGATTGACACTCTCATGTTAATACACTAATTATGAGGCTCCAGCTAACCGCTTGTTAGCTAAAAGGTTCACCATGCAATTACTGCCCAAAAAAAGAACACACTGTTCAGTATTGTGTAAGGTTAGACACGCAGCAATCCTTGCATTGACCTAAAAAATGTACAGCAAACTTTTCAAACTTCTACACTTGTTCATCCCATAGATCAAAACCCTGTAACTTGACACTCGCCAATAGCTAGCAGCTTTACACCTCAAACTAAAACCATAATTACACCTGGACTGTTGCAGATGACGGGTAGCTGTGGAGTCTTTTTCCAGTCTGGATTACTCGCTCAGCAGAGCACACAGAGAACAACAGCCTGGCAGAGAGGGGCCCAGGTGGTGAAGCAGGAGCGAGGCTAAATGCAGCAGCACACAAACATGCTTTACCCAGAGTCCTTTTTGCAAAGGTCCACTCTAACAAGCTGGACAACATGACACTGCAGATTAGCAACCAACACACAGTTAGCTGCATCATGGTGATCACAGAGACCAGGCTACAAGGATTTAGCTAGCCGTGTAGCTAGCAGGCTGCATTGTCTACTTGTCCATTGCAAGTCTTTTAAACGCAGGTCCTCAGTTCAGGTGTAGGTCTTAGTTTTAGTTTTTGATATAAAGCTGCATGCTAGAACTTCCTCGTCCTTTTAGAAGGCAGACTGGGCTTGCAATGTGCATCTGTCAGAAAGCATGCCAAAAATGATAGACTCAGAGGTATACAATTCAGATGAATCTTGCAGTTTGGAACTGGTTCTCAATTCCCATCCTGATCGCTCACATAACCTATTTTGCCCTCAAGAAGCATCAGAGTCTGGTTTAAACATTTTTGGTAGGAAGAATAAGAATTTGTCCCAAAAAAAAAAAAAAAACGAACTAAATTTCCAATTAAACTCATGTTCAAAATCTCATAAGAATCCTGTCATGAGACTCATTTTTAATTGGATACAATCAGGTTTTTTTTTTATGTGAACAACTTTTCAAACCAAGATTGTATCTAATGCGTTTTTCGGGGGCTATTAAACTCTGCCTCAGCAAAGGAAGGAAGGAAGGAAATATTAGCTGTGAAGATGGCTAATGAACATGTACATTTGTAATTCTGTGACAAGAAAGGAAAAAGTTTTTTTTTAACTTTCTTTGTATGTCATCAATTAGAGAAGTCTACTTGAGACATTGTACAGGCGCAGAATCAGTCATTAATTTTCCATATAATATGGTATGTATTAGTGTAAAAAAAAAAGTGATCTTGTCAATTCAGCTGAGTACTGAATCTGTATTCTTATCACAAATGGCCAGAAATAGTGTCTTATCAGTCTTTTTTTTCTTCTTTTGATCTTTTCACAAAGAACAGTCAGTTGGGATATACCTCTTTTCTTATTCATCAAGCACTTTGCAATGAAACAATGAAAAGATTAACAATGCAATGCATCAAAGACGGTCTTCAAAGGAAGTGCATTTTCCAGTTTTCTGGAGCTGTGCGGTGATGTAGATAACAAAGGGAAGTTGAGACGGAAGAAATAAAGGCCTTAAACCTCTCCTGGGGGAACACCTCTCTGCTGCCACTGTGTTCAGGCCAGATGCAATTTCCTGAACGCCGCACTGCTCTTCAAAGAGAAGAGAAATTGCTCTATCATAGTAGAGAGCTGAGCGAAGGAGGTGGGGGCAGTTTAAGAAACAGTCTTGGACTTGTGAGCTACATAAATTAACTACTACATAAATTATCCATCCCCCTCAAAGTAGGGAAAACACGGAAAGGTCAATAAGATGCTTGAGTGGGTGTGTACTGCGCACACACACACAC